>QMIH01001240.1:161721-184681 GCA_003987875.1 Clarias batrachus
AAGACCAACCAATGGAAAGAATCAACCCATCTCAACTCAGTTGTGAAAAAAAAAAAAAAAAAAGTACAGTAGATTCAAGGAGAATTTAGACAAAGGTTTCTTGGATAAGTAAACGCATAGAGACCAAAATCAGGATATTAACACGTGCGATTATCTAATGACAAAAAAATAATTCCTGTGGAGTTTTGCCACCAGGGTGTTGGTAACCAGGAAAGGCTAACTGGTGCTTTTTGAATATTAATATAAAGAATTAATATGAAGCATCATACTGAATGAATAAACGTCAGACGAGAAAATAACAGATGCTGTCTGAGGTTTATGCAACATGTAAGTGACCGATCTTGCTTCCCTAAAAAATTCAAATTGCTAACTTCTTTGAGAGATGATTTTATATATGTGCCCCCAAAAATATCCATTTCAGCATTTATACTGTCTCATCAAATTAAAATGCTAATTATTTATATTTCTTTGGGTATTGATATTAAAATTGGTGTAAGCTTCTAGAAGCATATGACCTGTAAAATTTGTCGCTTAAATTTAAGCATTCCGTGCAAATTTGCGCAAAATTTCACGCTGTGGTGAAAAATCCGTAATGTCTGTAAAACAGATTTACAAAGTCATGTTTCAATATCTTGATTTTGCATTTTAGACTAATACACTTTTTCAGGTTTGTGTCTTTTCATGCAAAATCTATCTGAATTTCATCCGAATCACAATTAAGATAAAAAAAAAAGATTTGAGAAAAAAAAAAGTTAAACATAAAAGTTAATGAAATTGTATTTAGTTTGCTTTTTATCTGATAAATATAAATGTGCGCATATTTACAAAAAAATGAAGCATGGATCAGTAGATAAGCATTAAGTACTATGAAAAATGGTGTTATAATATAATGTAATGGTTTCAGATCCTAACTGAAAACTCACTTTGTCACCTAGGTGAGACTTTTATTATTATTATTTTTTTTAGGAACAATATGTGCTGGAGGTCATGGGGGTCATGTGTAAGAGGGATTTCAGAAACTTATGACCACATGAGGCCAGAAATACAAGTTGCCTTAACTTGGTTGTCTAGTGCCATTGTTTGCTTTTAGTCTACATAAATAAGTTTGAATACTCAATGGTACATTTAAGAGTTAATGTAGTATAACCATTTTTTTTTCCTGCCAAACCAACAATTAGATTTTTCACACAATTTTTAAATCACAGTTTATTCATGATTTAGCGAGGGGCGATTACTTTTTCACATAAGGCAGACCCTTAATAAACTGCATACATGTATATCCTGCATTATGTATTTACTCGGGTTATCTTTGTGTAATAATAATTAGTTTGATGTCACAAATTATTTAAATGTGACAATGCAGAAAAAACAAAAAGCATGTTTTTGTGATTTCTTTTCAAAAGTACTGAAATAACCACGAGGCTCAGTACTGACTGTAGGAATGAGCAGGTCCTGGAGCGCGCGTGCGTGCGCGWGTGTGTGTTGGTAAACAAGACAAATCACTCTGCAGACCACACCCGTCTCATAAACTGACCGCAGCGTCTGCGGGTCAGAGAAGCTTGGAGCGGAACRTCATAAATCCTAATTAAGACTTCACTGACGTCTCGTCGCTGCCGCACAAATGATGAACAGCTCGTACACAGACGAGGGCAAATCAGGTCAGATTTATTCATTTATTTGTGCAGGTTTTTTTTTTTTTTTATGCTTCACCTCCAGCACCTGAATCAATCCCAGTCTCTCAGCAACCACCAGCATCACTCAAAGACCAATTAACACCGTGTCACACGCAGCATCCGGACCAGCTGCGGCTCAGGAGCAAAACAATACGGCTGCGTTCACACCGCGAGTGATCAGAGCTGAAGCGAAAAATGATTAAGACGTCTCTGCTGCACAGGGGAGGACTGCTGCAAAAGCTGAAATACTGCTGTGTGTATTATGTTGTAAATAAATACAACATTAAACACTTGGTGAGGTAGCGCTGCTGGCAGATGAAAAAGCTACTGAAATTATGAAAAACAACTCGAATGTTACTAGTCATAAATTTAATTGATAAACTCCCATTCTAGATAACAGAACTTTGAACTGTAATCTGAACAAGAGCTCAGGACAGAGTTTGTGGTCTCAGTCGCTCGTGAAATATTTTATTTTCTAGCGTTAAATTTATTTTCATGCTAAACTATTAATATAATAACTTACTAATTTTGTACCAAACAAATTCAGCAACATTTCCATATAAAACATACCACTTTATTATATTATCATTTCTTTAGTATTGTAGAGCGAACACAAAGCAGCTGTAGATAGAAACGAGACTTTGTTAGTGTTGGTGAATTATTATTACCGTATTTACYCTACAGTACTGATACCAAAGTAAACGCACTCGCAGGTGTAATGTCTGTATTTTACATTCTAGCACTGCGGGAGACACAGCAGTACAGTACTGTACAGTATACGGGTTTACATTTCCTTTTTTTTTGGAGAAGGGGGGGGGGTATTTTTCCCTGATTTTCTCCCCAATTTAGTCGTGTTCAATTCCTCCCACATTAAGGCTGCTACTACCACTCAGCCGAAGACCATCATGTTTCCTCTGAACCATGTGACGCCAGATGACCGCCTCTTTTCGATCTGCTTGATCATGCACCGTTGGCGGCGTAACACACTGAGGACAGCGCTTGGCTGTAGAGCCGTGATTCATGTGGGAGCACCAAGTACCTCTCATGCCTCCCCCCTGAGAGAGCTCGGCCAATCAGCTCTCTCTAGACCTCCGGCTGTGAGCGGCTACAGCATCACCTGGGAATCGAACTCGCGCTCTCCGGATGATAGGGAGGCTCAGTCGGAGGCCCTTTTACTTTTTGCACATTTTGGATGTGGTCAAAAAAAATGCCCATTTTTCACAATTCACGGGTGCTTAAGAATGCAACCCTCGAATTTCAGAAGTTGACCGTATTAGTCGGAGCGTGGCGAAAGATAATGAAATATCTGACTGGATTTCTGAACATATGATTTTGTCCAGAGTTGTACAGTATTACTTTTCATCTGTGGTCTATAAAAAGAGTTCAGGAATATGCCTGGTGCGATCGAGGAAGGAAAACTCCATTGATGTGATAACCTGGTCATTCAGGACTTCATTTTATTGCCATATAACCTTTGCCGAGTCTAGACCTGACGAACTGAAGCATTTGTTCAATGGTCACGACGCCTCATTCGCTTCCCATCTCACCCTCCCTTATGCGTCAATCACTCTCGTATAAGGTCCCAAAAATTTAAGTCCTTATCAGTTCATGCTTTTACTTGTACTATTAACTACAGCTGTGATGTCTACAGTTCAGCCAGATGTGGTTTTCCAGTTTTTAATAAAGCAATTCTACAGTTCTTAACTCAACTCCATCATTTCAGCCATCTCCTTAGTTGTCTTCTTTGCCTGATGCACACTAAAAGTAACATCTTTTCTACAACCATGGGACAAGATCACCAACAAAAAGAAACAAGAAGCTGCTCCCTGGATCAGTTAGAGTTAAAAGACTTGTCGCCGGCTGAAACACATTCATCACTGCACTAACCATCCATTCAAAAAGTATTTGCTTAATTGAATCCAAGTGCCAATGATGTTTGGGCAGGAAGCGCATTTGAAATAAATCAGATTTGCCCTGCTGTGTGAGCAAAGATGAACTGCCATCAGACGTGTTGAGATTAAAATAAATAAATAAATAAAAGAGTCCAACATTATGGCCTGAAGGTCTCAGCTGGCAGACTGACAGAAAGCATTCGCTCATGCAGATCACAAGACAAAGTGATGCTTCATTCGCAGATGTTCTTGTGGACTAGTATTACATTTAGTCATGACAATTACATTACATGTTAACATGGATATACAGAAAGTACAGTATGAGCAGATCTGTGTAGTCCATTTAGCGCTCTAGCAGTTTCAGTGTTTTTTTTTTGGGGGGGGGGGGGGGTAAATGTTTCCCCTCCATCTCATTTCAGGGACCCTGATGATATGTTCATGTTAAACGTGAACTCGCCTTGAGGGATCTTGGTGTTGAACTCCAGCAGTGTGAAGAGCTCGTCAGGAAGCATCTCTCTGAGCCAGGTGTTGTCCTCCAGGTAGATCCAGTCATGAAGCATCTTCTTTCTGCTCAGGAAACCACGCACGTGCTGCAGGTACACGCTGTTCCCCGACACCAAAAACAGCCTGAACAACACACGAGACATTCACGCGCTTCATCTTCACGTTCATGATTGTGCATTTTGCCAACAACAAAAAGGGCATACATTGAAATGCCATGATTTATGATGTTCAACTGATTTCAATTCAACTCAGGGTTATTATTTTTGTTCCCTGTTTATTTTTTCTAAAGCTGCCATTTAGAGGTTTCTAAATTAAAAAGATATAGACAGGAACAGTGGATTAGTTGCCCTGTGCCAGACGTTCGCAGATTTTTCCTTAGAACTTAATTGCTTGAGGAAACCGCAAATATCTCTAGCAATTTGTTTTTTTCCCCCCCATGTTTTAATGTTAAAAACTATTAAGAATATAAGTTACTAATTCTGTAATAAATATTAGCTTAAATTCAGCAAAATGTCCATATAAAATACTGTATACATTTTTAGTACTGTAAAGAGAAAAAGCAACTGTAGAAAGGCTTGTGACGGTGAATGATTGCTGTATTTACTCCACAGTACGGATACCAAAGAAAATGCGCTTGCATAAATTCATAAACGTTGCAGAGTCGAGACCTGATCAACTGAAGCATCAAAAGTTTGTGCAGAATGTTTTGGCTGACACGCACACACACATACATATGATATATATATATCTATATCTATATATCTATATCTATATATCTATATCTATATATATATATCTATATATATATATCTATATATATATATATATATATATATCTATATATATATATATATATATATATCTATATCTATATCTATATCTATATATATATATATATACACATATACACACACACACATACATACACACACACACTCAAGTTTCTGGACTTTAACAGTCAGCGACAGTATAAATATTTCAAGGCATGTTTGTTTTTGCTTTAGTAGAGGTAATGATGGTTCTGTTCATCTAGATGTGCTGTTATAGGAATACATGTCCGGCTGGTAAAAGGAGCACCACAATCTCTTACAATCTCTTACGCATTATAGTCTATATGACCGAACACTTTCATTTCCATAGAAAAAGATGGATAAAAAGCTTCCTGGTATTAATTCTCCTGGGTATTTTATTAGCTGACTGCAGTCACTTCACTTTGATGGGAATGACTTGGACTGAGTTTTATTCTCCTCACACTTCAAAAAGACGGTGTAGACTGGCTGTGGATCTCGCCCTGTGACTGACTGCAGGCTGCGTGTTTGAAGCTGCCCACTGCAGCCCGGTTCTCCCGCTGAGAGCTCAAGCAGCTTCAAAGTCCTGGCTGGAGGAAAAAAAAAAAAAGGAAAAAAAAAAAAAACAGGGGCACTGGGGCAGGAAAGCACAGTGCTTGACGAGCTTAAAACAGAAACAATACCCAGAGCTAAATTATAAAACAGTTCCCTCCAACATGTAAGGAATGAATCTGAAAGTACGTTTTGTTGAGGGCTTCCCCTCCAACTCCTCCCTCTTTGGCTTGTTTGAATTGCTGATCACCTTACTGTTTTTATATTCTTGTCTTTCCCTGTTCTCCCAGGAGTAGCATTAAGAGTCCATAAAAAGTAAGTATAGAAATAACAGAGACAGCAGGTTTATTTAAAATGTATAAATAACTTCCACAAGAACACTCCACGCCTTTATATCATCCAAAACACCCAAGCGTTGCACTGAGGGAGAAGAGAAAAAAAAATCTTGAAAGCTAAATTTTCCTTTTTCAATCCCACTGACATGAGGCTCAGCACCTACTTGTAATAGGGAAGCGTCCCAATCATCTTCCAGTTGACGTAGTTCACGGCCGTCTCCTCCAGCGTGCACACTCGGCCCATCTGCACTTTGGCCACCTGCCAGAACCTCTCGTGTTCCACCAGCCGCTCCTGCATCTCTCTCTTCAGCAGCAGGTACACGCCATCCAGAGTGTCCTCGTAAACCTGCCAACACATTACACCACAATAACTTTGCAGTGCAGACATTGCAGCAGAATGATTTACAATCAAACGTACATTAAATAGATAGACCAATGCGAACCTCTAGTGGGTCACTAGCATTTATTCCTAGGTGAGATCTGTAATGTCAACCATCAACGAACTATGTAAAGCATAAACACTTGAGGGCAGGAAATGATAAGAAAACAAGACGTGATACAGGTAACACTACATTTAATTCCACCGATACATCAACACCACCAGCTGTCGGTATACATTTATTAAAACATTAGATTAGATTCAGCTTTGTCATTGTGCAAATGCGAGTACGAGTGCTGAAGTGCATAAGTGGTCTATTTATAATGAATAATGTGGTATACAAACAGAAGATACAGTAGCTAAGAGAGTTATGGTATATATAGTRATGCAGCATTGTGCAGTGAATGCGAGATATTAAACAGAAGGTGCATTAGGTGATAAAGATGTGCGCTTTATTACTACTGTATACGTGTGCGCCTGGAAGATTACATGGCCAAAAGTAACAGGACGGACACGAGCTCTGAATTGTACAGTATATACAGAATAAATACGGGTGTAATAACAAGCATAAATAAAATAAAAAAACAAGGCAGTGTTATATAGACCAAAAGTGACAGTGCGGTTATATATTAGTTAACACTTCATGATCAGCTGTAACAGCGCCAGGAAAAAAAAAAAAGCCACCTGTAGCGCCCCCGATGGTAGAAGAGTGAACAGTCTATGATTGGGGTGAAGGCAATCTTTGATGATGTTTCTTACAAGGGTCCTTCAGGGTGGGTAGCTGGGTGCCAATAATTCGTTGGGGGGTTTTCACAACAAAAATGGTAAAGCATGATGCTTTATGCATTAATAATTGCAGCAAGTGAACAGGTAAAACTGACTGAAACTGAAGTTTAGAGACGCGAGTGACCTAGAAATCGGACATTGTGATGTCTAGACGACTGGTTCAGAGCAACTCTGAAACAGCAAGTATTGTGAGGTGTTCCTGATATCCAGTGGGTAGTAGGTATCAAAAGTGATCCAAAGGAGGACAACTGGTGAGCCATCTCATGCGAGAGGAGGATTAGCCTGTCTGGTCCAAGCCAACAAAAGAGCTACTGTAGCTCTAATTGCTAGTTCTGACAGAAATGTGTCCATGCATGGCAGTTTGATTTGTATGGAGCTGCACAGCTGGGACCAGTCAGTACGCCCATGCTCATCACCAAACGCTCCTACAATGGGAACCATCTGGACTGGGTCATGGACAGCCAGGGAGTGTACGTTGCTTACACGGGGGAAGAGATGGCACCAGAATGCAGGATGGAAACAAGACAAGCCAGCAAAGACAGTGATACTCTGGACAATGCTCTCCTGGAAAACCTTGTGTTCTGCCATCGATATGGACGTTACTTTGACACGCCCCACCTACCTAAACATTATTCCAGACCACATCTTCATGGAAACAGTATTTCCTGAAGATTGTGGTCTTTCAGCAGGATGATGCTTGGAGACTGCAAACATTGTTGAGAATTTGTCTAAGGAAACATGAAGAGCTCACAGTATTGACTTCCAAATCCCCCAGATCTCAATCCAATCAAAGTTGTGATGGTCCCCATTATGGAGCGTTAGGTGATGAACATGGGCGTACTGACTGGTCCACAGCTGTGCAGCCCCATACACATCAAACTGCCATGCACGGTGTTCAGACACATTTCTGTCAGAACCAGCAATTAGAACTACAGTGGCCCTTTGTTGGTTTGGACCAGACAAGATAAACAGGTCTGAGCCATGCAGGCTTCACACCACTGTACCTCAACAGGTCAGAGCTATTTTGGTGGCACAATATTACCCAGATGGACATTATGGCTAATCAGAGCTTTTAAAAAAAAAAAAACGGCAGTTCCCAGACCAGCCTTTATTTCTCTACATCCCTAAATGTTAATGAATTCTTTCTAGTTTAAGTGGCTTTTGTCATCAGATCTGTCCAGAGAGCAGGTGTAGTCCATGGTGGAAACAAAAAAAGTCCTCCAGGACTGTGGTGCAGCAATGTACTACACAACACACCGAACTACATAACTAAAATTGTACAATAATTTCCAATTAAATTACTCATCTTAAACTTTTTTTTTGTTATGCAACTGCTTTTACAAGTCAGCATGAACGTGTCGTTGCTATAGAAAAAGTAATTCAACTGCCTCTGACCAATCAGAATTGAGAATTCAGGTGGTACTGTACAAAGGCTCTACAAAAAAAGTTAAAACAAAATTTTCCTCCACAACAAAACCTCTCAGTAAAGCTAGAAACGTACAAAAGAACCCACTTTTGAAACGACCTGGGCTGCTTCACACACTTGCAACATTTCTCCATCAACCAGCAGCACACATTTAGAATGTAATCCACGGGAGAGTCACCACAAGGCAGGAGGACGACATGGAGGACAAAATCTCAGTTAAAAAGGAGTCCCGTTATTGAGCAAATACAAGGGTCGACCAATGTTCCAACATTGAAATATGCCTAAAATAACATTCACATGGACGCAACGACATCCCAATTGGGATGTCCCTGTAGGTGCACAGGGTCAAGTCGCTCACATTCTGCTGATTTCCTGCCAAATAAGCYAATAAGCTACAGCGAAGGCAAACCAGGTCCTACCTACTTTATCCTAATAAAGCTAATGCAGAGAGAAAGACTGTCTAGTAAGTAAGCAGACACTGTTTAAAGTAGTTATTTAGATTGCAAGTGTGAAAACACCCTGACTCATATTTTTTTCTGTTATCAGAAACGCACATACACTCAATTAGCACGTCTCAACTGCAATATTGGGCTTTCAGGGATTTCTTTGGTCTTTTTCTGGAGCAGAATGATTGGACAAATAAATCTTTAATAGAACAAAACCACAATAATTTTGAGCAGGTCTCATTTATTTAGAGTTTCCTGCAAAGGATCAAAAATATTCACCCCCCCATTTAAATGAATAACTCGGGTGGTGCCGACAGTCCCAAAATGCTCTACCACACCCAAGGTCTCTCGACTTCCTGTCAGTCATGACTGACTACAGCAGGAAGCTTTTCTTTGCAACGCAAGATTTGACAGCACTCACTTGATTGATGACTGCAAATTCCAGGCTCAGTTCAAATCACGGTATTAACTACAAGTAGAAGAACCAAACCGTCAACTCAGCCAAGAAGCAAATGGGTCAGATGGTCAGGAACAAGCGAGGCACTACCGAGACACCGTCCAGCTTGGACGAACTTTTAAACATGGTGGTGGCAGCGTCATTTTAAAATTTTTTATTTATTTTTGTCATGTACACAACCATGATATGGAGTGAAATGCTTAATTGATTGTCTGATCTGTAATATGTCCTTAATATAAAAAAATTCAAATTTAAATATTTTACTACAATAAAAGGAAAATTGCAATTGAATACAATTAAACCAAATATAACATTTCTAATTACGTTCGATTCCCAGGTGATGCTGTAGAATTGAGAATTCTCGGAGCCGAGGGCCTAGAGAGAGCCGATTGGCCGAGCTCTTAGGGGGTGGGAGTCACTTAGTGCCCACTCATTAATCACAGCTCTACAGCCAATCACGGGCTTCTGTGAGCTCAGTGGACGGCGTGGTCCTCCGAGTGTGTAACGGCGCCCCCAACGGTGCATACAAGTTCGAAAAGATGTGATCGGCTGGAGTCACATGGTTCAGAGGAAACGCGCGATGGTCTTCGGCCCTCCCTGACTGGTGGTGGTAGCTTAATGTGGGAGCCCCCTAGTGACGGGGAGGAATTGGACACAACTAAATTAAGGAGAAAAACGGGGGGAAAAAATTCAATAAAATAAAAAGTTACAATAAAATATAGGATTAAAATAGAAATATAAAAAAATATTTATAAATGACACAGAATATGCAAAGTGTAATTGTATACTTAAATACATAAAATGTATATAAAACTATAGAATTATTGAAAACCATGACCTTTTCCCTAAAGCCATAGAACATGCTTAGAAGAGATGCGACTTCACTCATCCTCCCAACCCATCGTCACACTGCAGCTCATTAATTCTATTAAAGTGGCAGTAAAATATAGACAGTGCATGCTCAGACACGCAGCACAATTATATAGGACGCATATTGATATGGCCGTTTTCCGTTTAGCCAGCCATTAGACAAAGTGAGAGGAGGGGTGCTTCCTGTTGCCTGCTCACACTGTGACTTGTGAAATTACAGACACCGGATAATGAACTAATGACCTGAAGAGCTATAATGGCGGGAGATGTACACCACAGGAATACCTAAACATGTCCCTAGCCCTCCGGGAGCCTGCTTAAACTTCACTTAAATGAAAAGAGGCAAAAGTGAGAGAAAGAAATTGAAATTTACATTTGTGACCAGGAGTGCAGTTTGAAGTGAGCAGACACAAGTATGCTCTCTAATATGGGCGAACAGGCTGTTTGTTTACTGTGTAGTGCTTTGTGTGGGTTGTAAGTGGTGAGGCAGGAAGGACAGTCCAGCACTGAGGTTCATCACGGTTTGTTCGCTTTATAATAAGACTGGAAGGGGTTTGTACCTTTCTTCGTTTCAGTCTGCCCCAGTCACGGCCGAGGATCCAGGCCACCAGTGACTTGCACATGGAGAAGTAATTTCCCACTGTATGGATCCCTGCACGGACAAGCAAGAGGAGGCGTTTCATGATGACCCATGAACAAACATCTGGACCTGATTACATGCTACATTTTTAAAAATAATTAATTTCTCACCCAGTTTTGAAATTTCATTATGCACCATCAAAATCAGAACACTTTCTTAATCAATACAACTCCTACAGTGGTGATTACTACTTGTAACAAAGGACAGGTATTAAACCCAAACTCACCGATATTCTCGTCTCCCCGAGCCAGTTTGCCCCTCCAGTAGTCGCTGGTGATGGGATGGAGGGAGGCCAGGTATCTCACATCACACACCGTTTCTCCCCATGTTGAAACCTTCTTCTTACTGTGTTTCCTCCACTGCAGATATATGGATTTGAGCTGGCGGTTTAGCGGAGCGGGCTGGCGAAAGAGCCAGTAAGTGAACAACCACTGGAACCTGCACTGTGTGTACTGGTGGTACATTGACTCCAGTTCAGAATGGTCTAAAGTAGCCAGGGGGATAAGGGTGTTATGTGACAGTACTGGCATCTCAAACAATATGGAACTTGCAAGGTGTACTTTTTAATCCATTCGAAATGAGAATCTGGGCAACAGGATGTCATGTGGCAAGAAAAAAATAAATAAATAAATGTGAAAGACAATAATCGGGATGGAAGATGAGGACTTGTAATGGAATATGAATCAGTCTTGTAGCGCAAGACAAAGGAGACTCTGAAAGCGGGCACCGGCTCTTTAACTTTTCACTCTGCAGCCCATTATGGCACTCTGAAGTTACTCAAAATAAATAAAATATTTTTGTTTAGGTAGTCCCTGACTACTACCCATTCCGGGAGCATGCTTGTAAGTCAGATTTGTTCTTAAGTCCATCAAAGTGAGTCCCGTACACCTTTGTCACAAGTATACAATGTAAAGTATACCAATCCACTTGACTAAATCCGTCTCCTCATACTACCATCATGAACCATAATCGTGCCCAAGGAATTAAATCTCACGCCATTTTGTCTTTTTCTAAATTAGGTTTATTCTCCATCAGAATAGCTTTACTGATTCATTGAAACCGGTGAGGCCGACTCCGCACGCACGACATTTTAAACATTCACGAACACTGAAAATATTGCATAGAATTGTAAATATTGGCATCTGTTGCACTGCAGTGTCCATTTCTTTTTTTAAATTTTTTTAATCACACGTGTTTGAACCGGAAGCAGAAACGCGGTCCGTTCTTATCTTCTGAAATTCTTAACTCGAATGTTTGTAAGTTGTGGACTACCCGTAAACCAGCTTTTAAAAACGGGTATTAAAACACTCGATTCCAAAACCTTCAAAACTTCCTGGAATTTCAGGAATTTCCTTTTCTCAAAATTTCTTCTCCACCAGCTTGGTAAATAAGACGGTGTTAAAAAAAAGTTTCAATTCAAAAGAACGCCATATAATTTAAATGGCACTCTTAATGGACAAAGGATAAAATAAATTGAGACTAGAAAACTCAGGCTAGTGATGGTGAGAAAGAAAGAACTCCCCGGGATGACATGACACCCTGAGAGGAACCAAACTCAAAGGGAGGAAACATCCTCATCTGGGTGACACGATGTAGAAAACATTCCCTTATACAACTGCATTCACAAATTACATTCTCAAAAAGTCCTGAGTTTTAACTGCGAGTCGGTCATATAAAACTAAACTTATTAATTATTCAATGATTGAGACTGGAGTGCAAAGCAACGGCACACTCTAGACTTAACCAAGAAAAACATCCAACATGGCCATCTTTATGGTTTTTTATGTACTAGCATTCACAGTAGTCTCCATGGTGATCTTTAGGCTGTCCGTGCGGGACAATAAGGACAGCCGGTCTCTGACTCCAAATGAGAAAACCTTATGCTACAGTATAATAACACTGATCCTAAACCGGCTGTAGAGTTGTGATAAACAAGGTTGTCAACAATGAACCAAAAATCAAAGTACCAAAAAAAGCAGATTTTAACTTAATGGAACAGGTGTACAGCAGTGCTGTGTGGTGAATGAAGAGAGCACAAATAACTCACCGCTGCTTTGGTGCTGCTTAAGAACGTAGTGAAAGAGCATCGCTGTACTGCCGTGATGAGTGACTGCGAGGTAGTACAACGCCCTCCATTCCATCCTGAGCATCTCATCACCTTCTGGGCTCTCTAAAAACATTGATCATTTGACTTAACAAAAACAGTTTGTAGCCCTAGAGATTGGGGTCAGGGGTAACTCTGGTTAACGAATTGGGCCTTTGGCTCGAAAGGTTCCAGGTCCCCAAACCCCATGACCACTAAGTGGCAAGACCCTTAACTCTCAACTGCTCAGATGTGTAATGAGATAAAAATGTCGCTCTGCATAAGGTCGTCTGCCAAATGCCTACGGCTACACAGCTTTCCTTAAATTACAGAGTGTCCCAAAAAATTTACGTTTCACTCAAATGATCTCACATTTTAWCTAGATGTTTAAGGTTTAAGTTTGTTTTACATTTAAATTCTGTGTTGCAACAGAAACCTGATGGGGCGTTCGAGAAGCTTCTTGTTTTCATTGATGAGTCAACAAGTCAACAAGCATAAGGTTGGCATTCGGGGGGGGAAGAAAATCCCCACGGTCCAGCTGAGCACATGAGCGACTCGCCGAAGGTGAACGTGTTGGAGCTGGACTAAAGACTTGACTTGTGTTGGGTCACAGGCGGTGAACTTCCTGAAAATTTGTGAACCAATGTGAAATCGGTTATAAAATCTATATCCGAATATGTTGTTGGGATTTTGAAAAATAAATCTTTCATTTTTTAACATGAAACTTATTCAATTTCATTTTACTCAGATAGTCATACATCACATGATTTTAATTTTTTTGGGACACTGTTTATATATATTAAAAAACTAAGATTCTCTGGTTAGTGATATTTACAGTGACCATTTGAGCAAGTTACAATCTGTTATTTCCATTACAGCAGATAGACAGTTCCTTCACCAGCCTCTCCAGTCCTTAAGGATTATATTTAAACAAACGAAAAACTGTCACTATTCTATATGTTTTTTTTATTTTTGTTCCTCCAGTGCAGTTTACAGGGCCAAGCTGTCAGACTAATGCCTAAATCCTCATCCAGGATTTGGGACCAGGAACATCAGAGCGATTTTAATCACTTTGCCAAAGTGCCCTAAAGTGGCATTCTAGCACTAGCAGGGCTCGAACCCCCAAATCCGCAACCCAGAGCTTTGAAATGATGGGATTACCTTCAAGTTTCACTGTGAACAGCTCTCTCGGCATTCCCCACAGCTTCTCTATATTAGCACACGTTAGCTGTGCGGCAGGTAACGGCACGTGTTCCTCTATCACGAGCCACTGCGTCCAGTACGCATGAGGAGGGTAGGGCACTTCGGCAAACAGCTTCTCCTGCAGGGACCGGTTACAGTGGACGTTTCGGAAAAGCGCTCTCCACATGAACACTAAACGGAAGGCGGTCTTGGCGGTGTAACCAGCTGTGGTGATGTTTGGCAGGCCTACACCAAACGAGTCCTAAACACACATTTTTAAAAAAAGAGTAAAAAATAATAATTAAAAACATTTTTTTTAACTAAAAGTTCACTTAATCAGCTAACAAATATAATGGAATAAAAACAACATAAGAAAATACTTAGCTGTATATTAGAATTTATTATGTTATATAGGAGGGTCCATGCTTGTGGAACAGATTAAACTTCATAATAACAAAAAAAGTGAACTAAAAGCCATGAAGTTAGTCTACGGAAATCATATTAAACTCACCCATTCAGCCAGTTTTTTTTTTGGTTTTTGTTTTTAAGTTAACTATTTTATTTAGTTATATTTTAATGCATTGAAATATCAGATATACAAAATGTCATTTCACAGCTTTTAATTAAATTACTTTGGCCTATAACCTTGAGAACCATGAAGTTCCAACCTTCATTTAACATATTTGATATTACGATTCTTTCACATGGTTTGCAGGAATGTTAAAAGTAAATGTACAGGTTTTCATAAACTATAATGGAAGACTGACAAGAACAAGATGTTTCAAGCTAAAGTAATGGATTTACACATTAAGGCAACAACTTAATTTAACTATTTGAATGACCATATCATAATGTGAAGTGTAGTAGTAGTGAGCTTAGACAGACAAAATTTGTGTAAAAGTTGAAATATTTTGAGAATAATCTAAAATGTGCACAAAMGCTGCAGTGAAGGACATTTTATTCATGCTTAAAAAGCCTTAATATTACATACATATTTGTAGATATCGATGGGATACAAACAGGATCTAAAGAAGGTTAAAGCTAAAATAATCTGAATTAATGTAATGATATTATGTCAAGTTGAAGCCCATGTACATGTCGGCCTGTATTACTGTACGGCAGAACTCTCTGCTTAACTTATTAATACAAATAAATAACATTTTCTTATTGGGTCATAAGGTCAGACAAATACACTCCCTGTTCGGTAAACGGAGAGAGAATCACAGATGAGGAAATGAAAAAGTAGAACGGATAAAGAGTACGTCTTGTCTTGAAACGACTCCAGCGTGTTAAAATCTACTTGTACCACTAATCCCAGTAAAAATACAGTTTTGCTTTTCTAATTAACCTCCATTGGTGCAGGTGTTTGTTTACATTGAGCAAGTTTATTAGTAGATTATTAAATCTGGCACATAATCCGTTCATAACATCGCTTTAACTGAACATTTAGATTTTACTCAAGGTGCAGGTTAAACTTCAGGCAGATATCAAAGTACCGCAAAAGTTTCATTCAATTCCGTTGACGCATGCGCAGTCTGCAGTCAAAACTTGCAGTTTGTAATCTGGCACATTACTATTCATAACTCAACATTTTGATTTCATTTATGGCGCAGTGTAAACTTTAAGCAAATACCTACAGTAACAACTGGCACAGTTTAATTAAATTTAGTCCAGCCAGTTTTACATGATGCCGTGCAAAATCTGGCTGGACGGACATACAGAAAATTATGGGTTATCGATGGGTTCATCATGAAGCACAAAAGATTTTATTTATATATATATATGGAGAGTCCATATATATATGTGTGTGTATGTATATATGTGTGTGTGTGTGTGTGTGTGTGTGTGTGTGTATATATATATATATATGTGTGTGTATGTATATATGTGTGTGTGTGTGTGTGTGTGTGTGTGTATATATATATATAAATAAAATCTTTTTATATATAAATAACTAAAATATATATATAAAATGTGTGTGTGTATATATATATATATATATATATATATATATATATATATATATATATATATATATATTAAATGTACTCTGAAATAAATCTGAAATATATATATGAACTTGCACGAGTTTGGTTTTCCTAGCTACTTGTGTATATTTTATTTTTTACTACATACAGATGCACACAAGAAAAGAAAAATACTATGATGTATATTATTATTCTTATTAAGTACAGTATAGCAATAATTTTTGTATTTCAATATTTACACATATTTACTTTAAAAAGAAAGAATATTTACTTCTTTTCCTGAAGTGATAGTGAGTGCATGTTCTGTGTGTGTGTGTTTATAGTCCTTGGTTAGTGAATTAGGTGCAGTCAGGAGGAGGCACAGGTTACTGCGCACATCATTAGCAGGACGTTAATTGGAGTCAATTTGTGTTAATTGGTTGTCAATTACCACTGCAGTGTACACAATAATACCAATAAAAGACATAATTAAGTGCATAAGACTCAAGTACTTGATGTTTCCTGTCACACTGTTTGCATTACACCCTCGAACACCTACCCGGAAGTGTGCAGTCCAGAGCGAGTCGCAGGAACACACCCTGAACAGCCTGCAGCACGTGCTGCCGAGCCTCAGCAACGACACCGGCTCCAGGTGCTTCAAAATCACAATAAGCACCTCGTCACTTAAATACAGTAAACCCGGATTCACACACGAGTCGCTGAGCTCGTTTTTAACCACACGCTCATCCCTGCCAACAGATAAACAGGAGAAATGCTCCAGCAGCTCGCTCTCCGGGTTCGCGCCGCAGTAGGCCATACCTGCCGGTTAGAAACACCTCGCCGACCGCCGCCATCTTGGACAGCGGGTTTATAAGGGCCGGGCCGTACCAAGCTACAGACACGGGGGGTTCCGTGGATTTTACAGAACATTATTTATCATCGATCATGGCATAGACAACAAAAAAATGAAAAAGACATTTTATTAAAAGTGAGTTTGTAATTGTTAAGCCATTGTTCTTAAATCTAGATTTATTTAAAAAATATCTCTAAAGTGGTCATATTGAAAGGAATTCCCCTGTGCTCATATTTTATTAGTTCCCTTAAATGTTAACCATAGTTTCAGTTATAGGTAGGTATTAAACAGCAGCTTGTATAAACCTGTGGGGGTGTAGAATTATTATTATTATCAAAGTTTTTATGTACAAGTTTTTAAACAAGATTAAAAACGTATACCGATCGTATGATTTATAATGGTAGTGTGAAAACAAGGTGTAGATTTAATATACASTCAAGTATGTGATCTAAGTAACTATAATAAAAGACTATAAATACTAATGGGATGCTGTTGTGGACAAATAATCAACAGTATATACTGTATATTGTGTGTGTGTGTGTGTGTGTGTGTATAAAGGAGCAGCATATACTGTGTTTATATACACTATATTTAAGCATTTTGTGTAACACAATTCGTGGTGCTGATGACTTGATGACTTACACTGACCCCAACCTGTAGTGAAATTACATTAATTTTAGAGAGTTCCAATCTTTTAAAACTTGATTCATGAATTAAAGACCTATTTAGTAGTGAATATTTAATAAATTAACAAGTTCTCTGTAGTAACTTTTTTAAGAAAACTGCTCAATGATCCGTACAATGACACATTTAATTTTAAGAAGGCCACAAATCTTTCGAAAACAAAATTAAGGTCAAAAGAAAGGTAAACAAAACTGTTTTTTTTTTCTCTTAGCATTGTTCCTTTATGTGCTTTGTGGGTTTTTTTTTCTGAGAATCACTTTTCAATTTATGCTCCACATTTAGTCATTTTGAGGTTTAAGACAAATATCCTTTATTTAAAGCGACAACTCAGACACATTAAGAATTCCAGTACATAAATGACAAATAAAAAATAATATATATATATAAGAAGAAGAATTTGCTCAAATAATAACTTTATACATAGATTTTATCCAAATGCTGATAATACTTCAAAGGACTACGATACAGCTGATGACCAGCCATAAAACAAATTAAATATAAGACAAGTGCATGTAAGTGTTTTTTTTTGTTGTTCTTTTTACAAGTTTACAATCAAGCTAGTACACATACTTTATATTTAACAGAAAGGAAAATGTCATATATTTTCATTACAGAATAAAAACACGTAATAAACAAAAACCCTTAGACATTCTTCTTGTTTGTTCAAAAGGATGTTTAACAAAAGCTGTATGACAGTAAAACAGGATGGATAAAAGAGACCCATAAGTGAGTGTGTGTGTGTGTGTGTGTGTGTGTGTGTGTGTGTGTGTGTGTGTGTGTGTTTGTATTTCATTCTGGTTTTGTGATAATATATTTTAGTTTCCAGCTGACAATGTACTTTCTCACAAATCTACTGTATGCTCTCAGAAATCTGACTGTGTTAAGTATTTCTCCAACAATACCTCTATATGGCAAGGCACTGGCTCTTAACAAATCAGTTTATAATTTATTGTAACTCAATAAAACAACAAAAACGAAATGTGCACAATTCTCCTCTTTACTCCAAATGTATTCGATTAGCCGTAACAGGTTTTGGTGTCTGAAGTTTTTTCAGTTTTGCACTGGAGCTATGACACTAATATACAGTAGATGAGAAGTAATGTAAATGTGTAAGCAGTTAAACATCTGGAAATGTGCTGTTTTAACAAAGTAGACAAGCAATTGGCTGATATGAAGCCGAGTTACTACACAAAACATCCACAAAATAAGTTAGTTCATGTTATCACTTCCCTTTGCTCACTTATGTTTGTTAGTTCCCTTATCAGGTTTTTTAGTTCTCTGACTCCCACTCTCAAGACTACTTCTTTAATTAACATCATTACAGAAAATTTCACAATATCAACAATTATGTTTTCCTTTGTTAACCAAAAGTACATTTTACTCCATCCAAGTGCATGTTTCTCCATTCATCCATCCATCCATCCATCCATCCAGGAACCTCTGGAGTCAAATTAGGGATGGTGGAGGCCAATGGTGACCACCGTATTTATTCCCATCTTGCACGACTGTGGTAGGACCCCCGGTCAACATTCGCACACTATGGACAATTTCGGAATGCCAGTTAGCCTAATCTGCACGTCATTGGACCGTGGGAAGAAACCCACCAAGCACGAGGAGAACATGCAAACTCCATGCACACCAGACCCGGCTTGGGAATCGAACCCGGGACCTGGAGGTACAGGACGACAGTTTCTCATTACACTTAAACTGCACCCAGTACGACTCTCAGAGATGCTGTTCCACAAAATCGATACGATAAACACCTTTTAACCAATCAGATTTGAGAACTCAACAATGATGTGATATAAAAATGTACAAGCCACCATTTTAGCCTGGCAACAGATTTAGTAATAACATTTGTAAACAGTTTTATACAATAACAGTCTGTATTAAGGAAATTAAACCTAAAAATCATATCAGTTCTATATTATCAAAGAAATCACTCCCTAGCATACTATTCATCTGTCACACCCTAGACCACGCCTCCTGCCTGAGCCTGAGCCTGAGCCAGCATTATGAGGAAGCTGAGACTGTTTTCTGCCCTTTGCTTTTGTACATTTTTATAGAAAAACACGATGTTAGACAATGTCAAAACACACACACACACACACACATACACACGAGACACGAGAGCTTGTAAGGTGATTCAGGCAGGTAGTCTAAATTATGCTGACCTGGTAGCTATTAACTCTTCAGCCATGTTCTCCTTGTAGCTCCAGTGCAAAAGTTTAGCTGACAGACTACATTTAGCGTAAGGAGTACAATGACAGATTTGACACTTTATTTTTGGCCGATTTGTTCCTTCGCTATGTTAATAACAAAAAAMCAAACAAAAAAAACATGCACATAAAACTTTCAGATACACCGAAACCTTTTGTAAGAAAATAAAAGTCACAATCGAGATTTTGCACAAACAGTCAGCACAGATCCTTAAACACTTAAACTGCCGCGTGTCGAGGCGATGAGCTTTATACACGATGGATCCGAGACAGTCCGAGATCACTGCTACCTAGTCACAGTTCGTGATCACAGTGTACTTGTTTGCTACATGGTTATATACATTATTCTGTGATTATCATCATTCACTTTCTACACTCTGAGGGAGGGGCCGTGGATGATTGGGTGCGTGAGACTCCGCCCCCCCTCAGGCTACCCGAACCCGGGGCTCATCCTCTATCTCCTGGCCCAGGCTGCTGTAGGTCACCGAAGGCTCCAAGGGCCCGACGTTGGGCGTGTCCGGGACGGGATTTCCTGCGTTGCGGAACTGCTTATAAACGCGAGGGTCCTGCGCCACGTAGGTCGAGGAGGACGAGTAGACCACCAAGCCGAGCAAGATGATGAAGAACGAGAGCAGGTAGAGCGCTGAAAACTGAAACAGAGAGAAAGCAGGAATGTGAGAAATTAAATACATTGTGTGGGGGGGGGGGCGTGTTTACTGACACTGGAGAGTCCAAGTAATGCCATTTCCTTTGAGTTGTCTTCAAACCCGGAGTGCCTTCTAACAGCGACATCACTCTAAACGATTTTAATGCTGTTTGTTTAAAGCACTGGAGCTCAAATCTAAACCATGCACGCATTTGCACACAGGACACCTACAGCACAGTACCTTTCGCTGTTGTTACCATTTTTTTCTATTCTAAAAGATGTTTTGCTGCCTCATTTCTATTAGGTAATGTTAATTACTCTGCTGAAATCCTACTGGCAACGCTTAGGGTGGAATGTGACGTTGAATTAATCAACGTGCATTAAAGTTTAATCAGCCATTTTATTTGCTTTTATTGGTTTTCTTACATGACATTAGCTTTAATAGACTAATGATGGCATCTCAGGTGCTTACATCAATGCATATAAATTTGAACTGGCTTGTGTGAATATTACAAGGGTGAGTCAAAAATAATCCGCACTCCGGTCATAATAAACTTTCTGTTGGACGCGCTGCTGTGCAGGTGTGTGAACGTGTTACATCGGTCCATTTGTAACTGCGATGTGCGTAAAAATGGATGGCCTCCTTGAGATTTGCACAAAAGAAGATCAGCGTTCAGTGATTAGGTTTTTTTTTTTTGTGGTCTGAGGGGGTACCTGGTGCCAAAACAACTCATAAACATTAATGTTTGGACATCTGCAAACAAAATTAGGAAAAAGAACGTTTCGTAAAGAGAATCTTTACTGGTGACGAGAGATGGATTCATCACTACGAGACTGAGAGTACGGCAGAGTATGGAACGGGGACATCCAAAAAAGTTTAAAAGTCGGCCATCAGCTGGAAAATTGATACTTACAGGTACAGTTTTCTGTGATTCTCAAGGGCCAGTATTGGAACATTATCAGGAAAAACCTTCAACAATCAACAGAGCTCGTTACAGTAAGATGCTTAATGAAGAGCTGAAGCCTAAACTTCAGATTAAATGCAGAGGACCGCTATCCAAGGGCATCGTGATCTTGAATGACGATGTCTGTCCACTCACGTCTGCCCACACTGTCGACACTCTGCAAAAACCTTGTTTTGAGGTGTTGAAGCACCCTCCCAATAGTCCTGATCTCGTTCCATTGGACTTTCACCTGTTTGGTCCCCTAAAAGCAGCCCTACGAAGATTCACATTTTTTTTTATTTTTTAGATTTTTCCCTAATTTTGTTGTATCCAATTCCTCCCTGTCACTAGGGGGCTCCCACATCAAGGCTACTACTACCACGTCTCACCAGGTTACAGCTTCACCCGGGAAGCGAACTGCACCACTCGGAGGCCTGAAGATTCACTTCTGATGAAGAAGCGAAGACAGCGGTGCATTCGTGGCTCATACATGTTGTTTATCCTAAAACGTTTTTTAAATAAGGGAATACGTAAGTTTGTTGACAGATGGACAAAGTGTATTTTTGAAAAATTGGGTATTTGTCTTGACAATTTTTGACTCCTTTATTCCCTAACTTGGAGAAAAAGGGGCGGAGCATTGTTTCGGTGTCTTGTGGGGCAGGACTACAGGACTACGATACCTCAGTCTCCTGCGCCTGAAATCCTCCGTCATCTGTCATCCTTCCTAGCACAATTTGAATTGATGTAAATGTCGCATGAATTCAGATGTAACTGTTCAGACTGAGGTTCAGATCTGTGTCTAATCGCCCATATGGAAGTGGGCCAAATCAGAACTGAAAAGATCTGATTGAATGTGGATTGCGGCGTTCACACTGGCATACAAAAATAATCAGATCTGATTCACATGTGGGATATTCACATAAAGGATCTGTTACTGTACTACATTTTCTTTTTTACTTGGGAAGGAGTTAAACTACTCAGAAAAGTCATCACACAGTAAGAATGTGCCGTTTATTAGCAAATGAACCAGCGCACACTTTTTAAACCAGATTCTTCTCGGCGAAGCACGCTAACAGCTTCCATACAGACACCGTTCTATTTCAGGTGTCAATCTAGAAATGGGTGACATCAGGGTCACGCCTCGCTCTCCGAGGAACAAACACGTGACATTCAGAAATGGAATCCGCGAGCCGTGGTTATGACACCATTTTTGGTCATTAGGCTGTGTAATGAGGCCAGGAAGCGGCTCTATCAGTCTGGAGGGACGGATCTGTTTCACGCTGAGAGCACACGCTGTAAAAGAAACTCAGAATAATAACAGGACAGAAATCTGATCGCAATAATGAGGGCGTAAATATTTAATGCTGCGGTGGGACAAAGCTGAGGGAGGATGAACAACAATCTGTTGGTGTTTCATTATGAAACTGCTTCATCACAGACAGCTGTGGAGGAAACACAACGAATCCCGCCGTAATCATGTCAGTGTTTAGTAACGCTGATCACTCTGGTGTCGAGGTGTGAGGAATCACACAGCTAACACTGTCCACATTTCATTACTGTACAGATAGATAAGAGCACACACACACACACACACACACACACACACACACACACACACACATCGCCATGCAGTC
>QMIH01001240.1:185593-196950 GCA_003987875.1 Clarias batrachus
CGCACACACACACACACACACACACACACACACTGTTAGTGTCTTAACCATAGTTAAGAAACATACACAAAGACACCAATATATACACAGACACACAAACCCATAAAGGTTATAGTTAAGAATCATACACATAAACACACACAAATCCATACAGCCATAGTTAATAACCATACGCACACACACACACACACACACACACACACACACACACACCCATACACATTGCAGGAAAAAGAGAGGCATTGTGTGCTGACTGATGCTTAATCAATTCCCATGATGCCTCAGTCTATAACACTCACAGCCACAAGCTCGATCTGTTTTGAATCAAGCGGCACATTMTGAAGCGCTGAGGAATAATAAGAGCGTGAATGAACACGCGGGCTAAACTACTATTATCTTTAACAATAGACACGTTTCTGGAGGCGGACCGGAGCGATGTTTCCTGTTCTTCCTCACAGTTTCCTCGGTAATGATGGGGCTCACGTCATCGTCTAACACAGGTGTTTAACTGGGTTCAGATCAGGTGTGTGTGAAGGTGAAAGCACATGATTGACATCATTTTCATTTTCATCAAACCATTCAGTGTCCAGTCAATGTGGGCGGAGTCATCATGGAAGAGCCCACACCCATCAGGACAGAAGTGTATTATAGCACAGGAGAATAGGACTGCAGTGATGCTTCACTCTAAAATACCATCAGCAAATAAACTGACAGTTTTGACCTTAAATGTATGAGGGGCGTCCAAGTCAAACTGGGACTTTTGATACACTAATGATCTTATTCCAGTGTCTGAAACGCTGGCCTCCCAAGAACTCCTTAAATGGCTCAAACATCTGGAAATGGCTTGGAGCGAGGTGAGAACTGTTCAGGAATGTCGCAATAACTCCCAGCCGAGTTCCAGTAATGTGCATTGTGTACCATCCAGGGTCCGGGTTCGAATCCTGCCTCAGGGTCTGTGTGCATGCAGTCTGCATGTTCTCCCCATGTTTGGTGGGTTTCCTCTGGGTTCTCCGGTTTCCTTCCACAGTCCAAAGACAGATATGCAGATTTGGCGGTTGGCGTTCACAAATTGACCGTAGTGTGTGAACGTGTGTATGCGTGTATGTGTGTGCGCCGTGTGACGGATTGGCACCCTGTCCCGGGTGTACCCCATCTCGTGCCCAGGTCCCCATGACCCTTTATACAGGATAAAGCGGTATATGAGCCTGTATAAGAGCACGTTACTGTACCATAACCAGTCCAAACAAACTGCTATGTTTCAGGTTGATGGAGGAAACTCAAAGGAAACCCACCACGAGAACATCTGAAATTCCACACAGAAACGAGTCAGGTACTGATGAGCTGTGAGACAGAAACCGTACCCATGATGCCTCTGTGGTTCCCGATATCCCATCATGTATTATGATAATAAGTCTGAAAAACGGCTCTACAAAATAAATCAGATTTCTCCTTTCTGTGTAAACACACCCTCAGGCTCTATCACAACCAGAAGACTCAATATTTCTCCATAAAACATGATGTCGTACTGTAGCTACTGACTGGATTTGGAAAATATGGACAAGAATAAAATAAAAGCGAGACGATTCAGGATAAGTAGAGATTCTTACAGATCAGCATGAATCACTGCACGGGCATAGCGCTGATGGAAACGGCGAAAAGCTGCTGCGGTTTATTTATCCGCACAGAGGGCCGCACGTTTATGTAGACGACAGTAAGGCAGGTCGCTCTGAAAAAGCTTTTACACGCCTGGTCTGTACCTCTGTCTCTCTCTCTCTCTCTCTCTCTCTCTCTCTCTCTATGTGTAGAGATAGCAGATACGGAGAAAACACAATAACTAGCGAAGAGGAATATTTTCCATTTAAACTGATGGCTTGTCGAAAAGCTATTTTACATTTGTCAGGCTTCTGCTAGATTCCAGCACAGCTATGATTAAATGGCTGTCTGGTTCAAGCCACAGAAATGCTGTCCTTTATTTCAATTAAAAAAAAAAGAATGAAAACGGACTTTTCAATAAGGCGTATGGACGTGAATAGAACCTGTAAAAATGTCTCGATCATAAATCATCCAGCGATATTCACTGTATTTATTATGTTATTTTTTAAAGAAATACTTTCTTTACAGGCTGAAGAGTTATTACAGTGTCCTTGCACACAGCATGCTGATCAAGGCTGAGACCGAAGCGTCAGCGCTTATTCAGACACCCTGGTGAATTTTTAAATAAAATTAATTAGGCTCATTGGGCTCTGAGCTAATTTGAACAGATTTTATTGATATTTGTTATCTCTGGTAGCCCATGACAAGTCTTCTACTCTTCTTCTATCTCATGTTAAAGCAGGACAATGATGTCACCGTTGCTGCTTTGGCAAAAAAAAAAAAAAAGAAGAAAGAAGAGAAGCTCATCCATTTGTTCCAGACTGAAGAAGCCTCGGTCCGGCCCATTTGGGTCTTATTGGCTAACAAGAGATTTAAAAGTAACTTGATGTGAAAGTCTTTCACATCCTGCGTCTTTTCCCTTTCTCTGCGCAGGATTTTCCAGAGGTGGGATTTTACCATATTACCATGGCAACAGGTCAAATTTGTAAAACGGTTCTAAAAGATGATATGTAAATGCACCYAGTATTGGATTTTAAATGAAAATGTAACTAAGTACATAAAACTGGATCTAAAACAGTACACAGTTCACACTGTTCGATCCCCACAAAAAAATAAAAAAATATTTGAATGTGATAAGCAAAAATGTAAATTGAATAATTACTGCAGTCATTTTAATATGTCAGCTGGCAACCTTTCTTTTAGCCCAAATACAGAGGCGKGTAGTAATGAGTTACATTTACTCTCTAACAATTACTCAAGGACCTTTTTGAAAAAAAAAAGTACTTCTATGAGTAGTTTTACTGCACCATACGTTTTACTTTTACTTGAGTAGATTTGTGAAGAAGAACCACTACTCTTACTCCGCTACATTCGGCTACACTCGACTTGTTTACACTCTAGCCGTTTAGACCAATCAGACGGAGCGACAATAATCACATRACTCCGTTTGACCAATCACGGGAAAAATCTTTCAGCCGTTGTGTTCTATAAATTCATCCTACCCGTGAATCCGTCATACATACGCTCACTTGCGCAAACAAAGGTTTCCGCATCTTTCTCCAATGTTTATTTTTTTGGGATTTCCCCCCGATTTTCTCCCTAATTCGTGTCCAATTCCTCCTGGTCACTAGGGGGCTCCATATTAAGCTACAATTAAGCTACCACTAAGTTGGGAGGGCCGAAGACTATCACGTATTTCCTCTGAACCAGATGACGCCAGCCGACCGCCTGTTTTTCGAACGGCTCGCTCACGCACCGTTGGGGGCGGCGTAACACACTCGGAGGACAACGCTATCCACTCCTTCCGTTGCGTGAGCTCACAGACGCCCCTGATTGGCTGTAGAGCCGTGATTAATGTGGGAGCACTAAGTACCTCTCATCCCTTCCCTCTGATGATTGGGCGAGCGCTTTTACCACTGCGCCACTCAGACGCCCTATCCGAAGTTATTTAATCATACACACGGGACCCCACTGCCACTACACAGTTCCTGTTCCAAAAAGAGTGACACTAACCGATCATAGATATTTATGAGGTCTTGTTTACGACGAGGGCAGATAGCGCTTTCCTCTGAGTGTGTTAACACACAGCATGAGCAGTGGCTTTATGTTTTAGGAGAACATACATGCTAGCCTTCACCCTCTACAGTTGGCTTATTGTCTGGTTCTGCTTCTTGATTTTAGAACAAAGTCTGTTTGGGTTCCTGCGCCAAAACGTTGCTGGTGTGAAACCAAGAATAAACGAAGAACTGGTGAGTTACTATGGCAACAGCAATTTGAAAAACCTTTATGTAAGAAAAGTCTTGCTGGAGTTATCCTAACCGTGAATAAACAATGATTTTTATTTTAAGAGAAAAGACARGATATTGCATATAGCCAAAATAATCAACAATTTATCGTATTGGAGATATTACTTGGTAAGCTTAATGTTAGACATTTTAACAATTTCCATGCATGAAGTTCACCTATTTTGACAGCACTAATAATTTTGCTTCCTTCTCTGCCAACAGAATCAGATATTTCTAATCTTGAATTTAGAAATAATATTTAGGAATATGCTTTAATAATCACATAAATAATCAGGCTTAGTGAAACTGGAGACCCCTTCCACTATGTTAAATGAGCGTCTCCTTGTTTAGATATTTTTCTCTGTTAAATATAACAATTTTTCAAAGTTTATTATTGGAATTAGGGTTGTAGGGTTCGATCACTTCCTCGGGTCTGTGTGCTTGGAGTTTTCATGTTCTTGCTTTGCTTGGTGGTTCTAAAGACGTGCCAATTAGGCTAACTGGTGCTTCCAATTTGCCCATAATGTGTGTGTGCCCTGTGATGGATTGGCACCCTGTCGAGGATGTACCCTGCCTTGTGCCCCAAGCTCCCTGGGGTACACTCCAGGCCCCCCATGACCCTGTACTTTACAGGATAAGTGGAAAGGAGTTTATCCCTGTGAGTAAGCTGTTACCATGGAAACGATACCGTATTCAAACAAGAGCATTCATCTAAACCTATTCTTTGTCTTGCATGCATCCCTATCAGTGCCTCCGTTATAGTAAACGAATCAACATTTTCTGACCCGTTCAGCCTGAACATCTGTGTAACGTTCAGTGATGACTGCGCTGCTGTGGACTCACACGTCATTTACACAGCGCTCCGACTTTTTAGACTATTACTAAAAAGGGCCGCTGGTTCAACAAGACCGRTGCGTAGTTAACAACCTTGGCCGACCTTTGCTTAGGATTATGAATTATGATTAAGGGGTAATTTGGTCACGATGATATTTAAAGTGCTGCATTAAAGTCCCGACGAGGACGGAGACTTACAGCAGCGAGCTTGTTTCACCCTCTCATTGCACAATATGATTATTGCTGCCAGAGTCATTCACTTAATCATTAAGAAGCAGACACGCTCCACGGTGAACACGCCGAAGCTCACAGCCTCATTAACACCACACTCGAAGTTTCTCTACGTCGCCGAGCGCACGGAAAAGGCCATCTTTTCAGCTTTAAGGTCACGTCTTACGTCAGGAACTACTTAATGAAAAAAAAAGAAAACTCATACGTACATGATTGCTATTCAGGCATTTCACTGATACAGCATCACCACGTCATCCTGAGAGACGAGTCATAAAGAGCAATGCGTCATAATCAGACCCGAAAACAATACTCACACGTTCTTTATTTCTCATCACACAGCAGTGTCAATTTTCTGTACGACATCCAGGATGCATATTCATGATCCCATACTGATTTCTAACCCCGTGGTGGTATTCATTTCCACCGCAATATTTGCAGCCATCCATCACAGCTGGTGCTTGGCGCCAGGAACCGGTATGAAATGAATTCCTGAACTAACAGGAGACCTTTCGAAGCAAAACCACCAGCAGTCTCATAGGTTACATGAATATTAAAGCACCTGCTGATGCCAGTGAAGCCTCACAAGCACAGTTCCCTCTTGATCCCTCTGTGTGTGTCAAAGAGAGACACACTTTTAAAAGTCTCCAAATGGACAATCGGCTAAAATATATGTTTAGAAAAAGAGTTTCTTAAGGGGCTGGCACAGTGGCTTAGCGTTTAATACTGTTGCCTTGCGTCTCCAGGTTTGGGGGTTTGAATCTTTCCTCTGCTCCTTGTGCATGGTGTTGGCATGTCCTCCATGTGCTTGATTGGTTTTCCCCCAGGTAATCCAGTTTCCTCCGACAGTCCAGAGACATCCAAGGTAAATCCCACCTATTGCGCCAAGTTCCACGGGATGAGCTCCAACCCCTCCAGAACCCTACAATCTGTATCCGAACAMGTAAGGACAGTTTCATCTCTCCATTTGTTTATTCTCACTCAGTGGGAAACCTGCGCCAGCGTAAATGAACACACAGCTGATATCCTGACACGAATTGAAGAAAGCCACAAACAAAGCTCTCAGTCTCTCTGTTTTTTATAGCAGTTGCCTGTTTCTTRGTGTGTTTTCTCGCAGGCATACAAAATAGTCTGCGTTCTTGTTTTGAAGTGACGGGTGTTTCGTACGGAGACGGTGTTTAAGCTTGTTTAGGACCATGCTGCTGTTGCATAGCTTTTTCCCCACAGGCCAAGCATAACGACGTCGGATCCCCGGTAAAAGTAAATCTGGATGAAAGATACCTTCCACCATATTGCCTCCGAGCTCACTGGTTTTGCTTTCTTTTGATCACCATTGATACTTGGGCCTTCATCTGGGTCCGAATCTTGCCCAGGACCTGGTTCGGAATTTGCACCTCTCCTTTTTAAATATTTATCCATTGCATTCATGTGGCACGGTGGCTGAGCACTGTAGCCTTGCACCTCCAAGGTTCGATTCCCGGCCAGGTTTGATTCCGATCTCTGTGTGCTTGGAGTTTGCATGTTCTCCCTGTGCTTGGTGGGTTTTCCTCCGGGTACTCCAGTTTCCTCCCACAGACCAAATACATGTAGGTTAACTGCCGTTCCCAAATTGCTCATAGAGTGTGAATGAGTGTCTGAGTGTGTGTATATTTGTGCGTGCCCTGCGATGGATTAGCATCCTGTCCAGGGTGTACCCCACCTCGTGCCCTAAAACTGCGTTCCATTCTGAAGTGCACTTCACAGGGTGCTCACTACTTCCTGATCCGTTTGCAGAGAATGACTTTGAAGGCAAGTTCACCATTCGGAGCACCAACGCAGATGCCATTTCCTCCATGCGTTACCATGGTAACATAAGCCCCTCGGATACCTGTCGCTGCTGCTGTGAAAATTTCCCACTACGAACATTAAATATTGAATATTTATTGAAACAAAAACTGATACCATTGTAAATAAATAATTGATTAATAATAATAATTAATTAAAGATGCACCTTAAGTCTCCTGGGATAGGGTCCAAGCCTCCTGCGACCTTGTATAAAGGATTAAGCAGTACAGACGATGACTACGATGAGTGAAACTCATCATTGCGCTACCTACTGCCACCTACTGACGTGGAGGAGTATTTCCATTACACRAGTCAATGATGGTCAATTATTTCCAGTAACTAAATAACAATTTTTTCTACTTATTAAGTATAATTGGATAATTTCCCACAGCACAGATGATCTCTCTGTGTAAAGTTTTACAAAAAGCGTGATTTAAGTTTTAAATTAAATTGAGTTAAACAATTCTGCATCGAAGACTGAGCCACAATTCCTACACAGCGATGTTAAAGACTCTTATCACAAACGCTTGATTGCAGTTTGTGCCAAAAGGGGTAGGCCAAACAGCCAACGCAATTAGGGGGTAATTACTTTTTTCACAAAGGGCCAGACAGGATTGGAATTTTTTTCCCTTTAATAAATGAAACCATCATTTACACTTAACTGTGTGATATTAAAATTTGTTTGATGATCTCAGTCATTTAAGTGTGACAAATACAGTATGGCAAGCACTTTTTCATGGCACTCTACATTAAAGCTTTAGCATTTCTACAAGCTTGTATGTTGTAAGTAGTACAAACCTGCACACACCGCACATACATCACAGCTCTATTTCCAGGTTTTAAAAGTTTTTACTCTGCTGTATCAGCGTCTAGACTGCCTCGGCTGCATCACAGCGCGCTGGTTTATCTGGAGACAAACTACCAAATATCTAAGGGGATCAGTCCTGAACATTCAGGACAAAAAATGGCCCGCGATACTGCGGCACACTCCGAGGACCGGGGTGAGAACAGCCTAGCTTATTTTTCTTTTTAATTTAGACGGCCGACAATAGCAGACGCGGAGAGAATGCCTAATCACAGTAGGAACGACTCTGGCATTCAGGTGACGCTCACAGTGCAACTCGACATCTACGAATTGAAATGGATGAGCTGCGTTTCAGCCGGGCCTCGCCGCACGGAGGTAATCTCCAGCCACTCTGCGCAGAAAACATCGGCCCTGTTTCGCCCTCGTACACACAAAGGGCAAGCGTATGAATTATTCCCAAGGTCTGGCAACTTCATCACAGTGCATCCCAATTCACTTTATAAATACCCACCTCTCTTTCCCGCATAGTGCGTGAACGTACTGTAATGCAATAACATTGAATGTTCGGTTTCCAACCTCATTTTCACCATCACATCATCTATTAATCTAAACCGGATGAGAGGAAGCATTAAAAGTTTTAACAGAGATGCAGGAACAATTGATCGCTCTGAAGAGACGACTACACGGTAATTACGCCACTTCGAACCTCCAGCGCGCGACTGATGAAGCGGGAAATCATCCCATTCATTCGACAGATGAATAGAGTTCTGGACGCTTATGCAACTTGTTATGGAGTTGTTTTTTCCATAATTTCACTTATATCAAGCCTAAACAGATAATATCTTATTCATCAACTTTTAAATATTCTCCCCAACAGGCAGAAAAGAGGAAAAAAAGCAATTCTTCAATGTGTTGCAGTTCTTACTTAAAGGATTCTATGAACTAATAAGACCATTACAGATCGAAAGCTTTTGAAAGCTTGTTTGATTTTACCCTATTCATTAAAAACCTGCTAAAATTATATTTGTGATGGTATTCTTTTTAAATTACACAGTAGATCTCACGCTCTAACAAAAATATTAGATAATACAGTATTAACTGTCAGAATTTAAGCAAAAAAAAATGTGTTTTGGTACTTCCTTTACACACCTAAAATAGACTTTTTGGGGACGTTTAGCTTCACAAGCCGAACATATCATTTAACATGTCATAAGGAAGATGGCACGGTGGCTAAGCGGTTAACATTGTCGCCTTGCACCTTCAGGGTTCGGGTTCGATTCTCGACTGGACATTGCATGTTCTCCCACATGTTGTATGGTTCCTTCCTCCCACATTCCCAAGACGTACATTAGGCTAATTTGGTGTTCCCAAATTTTCCAGAGTGAGTGTGTGTATGTGTGTCCTGCGGTAGATTGGAACCCTGTCAAATATGTACCCTACTTCCTACCTTAATATTCTCAGGCCACCTGTATACCATTAGTGAGTGAGTGAATGTCATAAGGTACTTCCCCATTATAACAATGTGACAAATTTTGGTACGTGAATAATTATTTTTGTTTTGTTTCACCCAATCTTGTTATAATTTCCTCTTGACTTTTTAGGTTTGGTGAATTTGCGCAGTTACAATTCACTTTGTGCATTGTTTGTTTCCTGATCCCAATGAATTTGATCTTTTAATCTTTTCTTCCTCCCTAATTAGTCTCATATTCATCATGACAAATCCTTGAGCTATGAACATGCTTCATCTGTTATAATGTTGCCCTCTTTGGTAACCTTTGTTACAAAAATAAAAAGAATGCACGGATGCTTGAACGAATGCTCAGAGGACGCAAAAACAAGAACAAGAACAACAAGGACAAAAAAAAAAAAAAAAAGGTCCTCCAGACGGAGATTAGGTCGAGAAAGCCTTGACAAGAAAGAAACCAGACTGGCCAAGCAGACATCGTCTTCCTTTGAATCCGTATCAAAGAATCAAGAGTAGGAMGTGCTTCGGGGAAAAAAAATAATTCAAAACCCTTGGAGAGTCGCTTCACCCAACATCGAGACGGATCAATGCAAAGCATAAAGTAGTCCTTTAATCGAAGCAGGACACAGCAGARAGGAAAGACAAATCTTTCATAAAGGGGTCGTGCTAAATGAGAGATGGCATGATCTTATTTTGACAAGGAATAGGATAAAGTTGAGTGCTTTGTCCCTACACACACACACAATCACACACACACACATACACGTGCTCACTCACCTTGTACTGAAATAGAAACAGGCCACAGAACAGGCTGTACAGGTCAGCGGTGAGCAGAGACAGGTTGACGGTCGTGGCGCTGGTCCTTTTGATCACCACAGGCATGAAGCTGTACAGGCCAAACATGCAGGCGCTAAAGCCGATGTACAGTAACCCTGAAGAGAGACACAGAGCACCCGGCAGTCACTCTCGGCTATTCATCACTGACAAATACACTGACCCAAGGGCAAATCTGGAGCCCACGATTAAGCTGTTGTAAAGTAAGCGCTCTGAAAGCATTTTTGTTTTACCCAGACATCTGCTTTAATTAAGGAAGAAACGAAAATATATATATGTGTGAAGGGTGTTCAAGCCCAACAGAGTTAAAAAGTCCCTTTATTTCTCAATATCATCCCCCGCTACCGTAAACGTATTTTTCTATAGTGCTACAGAAAAATTATCAAGGATTTTCTGTCTGCTTCATGTCTGATTGTAAGGCGGATGTGCCGAAAACTCCCAGTCGAGTTCCTGTAATGTGTTGGTGAATGGTTGCGTGTACATTTCCCGCAGACAGATGCGTCTCTTGCGCAAGTAGGTGATAAGTTATCCGTCGATGTTCAACGATCAGGCTCGTGAATGTTCATAAGGAAGACTACACAGGGTCCAAGCCACCTTGGTCATTCATCATACAGTCTTCTTTAAAACGTTCACATGTTAATAATTCACATGTTTTACTGCCCTTGAACTCTTCTTTTTTGGATTTTTCCCAGATTTTCTCCCTAATTTAGTCGTGTCCAATTCCTCCCCGTCACTAGGGGGCTCCACATTAAGGCTACTACTACTCAGTCGGGAGGGCCGAACAGCATCACATGTTTCATCCGGACCATGTGACATCAGCCGACCTCTTTTCGAACTGCTCGCTCACGCACCATTGTAACGCACTTGGAGGACACACTCGCTATTCACTCCTTCCGCTTGCGTGAGCTCACAGACGCCTCTGATTGGCTGTAGAGTCGTGATTAATGTGGGAGCACCTAGTACCACTATCCCTCCCCTCTTAGAGAGCTTGGCCAATCAGATCTCTCTAGCGCTGCGAGAGGTTACAGCATCACCCGGGAATCGAACTCGTGATCTCCGGATGATAGGGGTGAGCACATTACCACTGCGCCACTCGGAGACCCATCCTCGAACTCGTCTGAAAATGTCGATCGGTTTTTACACCATCATAATTTATGATAAATGAATTCCCGGTTTTACTTGAACACCCCTTGTAATATGTCTGTATATAAACTGTATATACAACTGTATATAAACTATGGTCAAAATATTAACACACACAAGAAAGTTTTTCCCGCCTCTACTTTGATCAACACTGCAATAAATATGACACAGCAAGTAAAAATATCTTAATAATGGATGCACAGGGCCTCCGAGTGGCGCAGTGGTTAAAGCTCTCGCCCTATCATCCGGAGATCGCTAGTTCGAATCCCGGGTGGTGCTGTAACCTCTCGCAGCCGGAGGTCTAGAGAGAGCTGATTGGCCGAGCTCTCTCAGAGGGGAGGGATGA
>QMIH01001241.1:0-64693 GCA_003987875.1 Clarias batrachus
GAGGTTCCACTGTACTTTTATCAGAAGGTAATGCTGTAATGTAACTGATTACTTTTTAATGAGTAATTTTGTAATGTAATTAGTTACTTTAAAAAGTAACGTCCTCCAACACTGTTTTTTTAGTACAGCAGTGCAGCAGATCATATTTAATAGTGAATCAAATGATGAATTAGAGTTGCCTATGACTGACTTCTGTAGTAAGGCAATTTTTTCACATTCCTGAACATTTTGATAGAGCCTGCCAAAWTGTGCTGRATTTAAATTCTTGATTGCTCTCAGTCAGACCTACAGYAGACATTGACTATGCATAAGCTRCGCAATGGGAAGCTATACTGTATTAATGACCCATTTAAGGCTCCACTCTGAACCATGTCAAAACTTATTCTGAATTGTCTATGACCTGTCTATGAACTGTCACTAATTACTGACAGTTGTTACACTGTAAAAATGCTGGGTTGTTTCTGTAAACACATTGTTGGGTTGTTCATGCTGGGTCAAAATTCTGGGTCATTTCGGGGACTTTAAACACATTGTTGGGTTGTTCATGCTGGGTCAAATGAGATGTAGTGGGTCATTTACAAATGAACACCTGATTGGGTTACTTTGACCCAACAACTGGTTTATTCTTTATTTCTCCAAACGGCAGCCTGCAAAATGTTYGAAATAGCACTGTTATTGTGTCACAAAGTGTAGTTTTAAGAGTTGTTTAAGCGAGAATGTATGTGTGTCTATTTAAAAAATTGCCTGAACGATTTCGGAGATTTGAGCTCAAGGCAATCCTACGGTGTTCAGCGCTCATAGCCGTCCAACATAGCCTCACCTCGGCAACTCCTGAAAAATACCGCTGGCTGCAGTGTCTCTGCAGTGGTTAAAACAGCRGATTTATTTCATTTTATGTATTTCTAACAGGTAATCTTTGGTATAATACGGTTATGGTATAATATATATCGCGRCTGTGAGAAGGATCCTGTACGCTGCGTTCTATTTGCACTATTTGGAGTCCTCAAACACTCGAGTGTGCACTTCTAAGTCAAGTCTGTCCTTGGTGTTCTTGGAATTGAGACACRAATTTCTGGATTCTTCACTTCTGAAGAGTGGGGGGTGGGGGGAGGGGGTTGTAGCATACAAAAAAAAAAAAAACTAAATGTAATATGTTTACTAAATGTAATCTTAAATGTAATTTCAGGTAAATTACTAGTATTCTTCACTTAAGCTGTGTATGGAAAGTCTCTTGGCATATTTTATAATATTTAATATGTGTCAGAAGAAGCTATTGGGATATATTTAATGACAGTCTTAATAAGTCCATTAAAAAAAATGATTGTGTTATTCTCACCCAGCAGTTGGTTTTCTTTAGAGAACTTTCTGGATTCTTCACTTCTGCATGGATCATGTTCAGAGCACTCAGTATATTATGGTAAGTTAATGTAAATTTTTACTTTTTTTATTAACTTGTGGTAGGAGCAAGCATATTTATTKTTTAAAATAAATGCTTTGATATTAATATTGTGTGGGATTAATATTTTTTCCCCATTCTGTTTTTTTATTCAAAAAATGAGAAAACKTCATGGATAAGTCATAGTTTAAAATGAGCTTTTTCTTTAAACTTATGAAATATTTATTATAAGTTGTAAATTCATCACTTAAATATCATATTCATCTAGTGTTTGTTGAGAATTTGAAAAGGGGTGAATGTTTTGTATTAAATCCAGATGGAGCGCCATATCCTGTTATCCTTCACATGTTAAATAGTGAGGTAAATTAGTCAGAAATATACACTAAATTCATGTTCACGTTATGTATTTTTGTGTATTGACAAGAGAAAAAATGTTTTGCATTAAATGCAYATGTAGCTGTACGTCCTTAACMAAAATGCTCAAYGTAAATGTTAGTTATATTGCAACACTAAGTGATGCTGTATAATCCACAGGTGGACCAACATGATGAGGATGATATCTGCAAAATATGGAGACTGGAGCATTGTTCCATGTTTTTTTCCTTGGGGATGAGACAAGAGGGACCTGACAGACCTTTTCCATTGTTGGAGGAAATGCTATTGATACAGACTCTTTGGTGAAGGCTATTGATGTTTGTTTTAAAGTTTTTGTTTTGTCACTGATGTTAAGCAGTTTCTTCTCACCTGGGAGTTTCTCCAGCATACTGTAGATCAGATTGATGGACATGAGTCCACATCTGTTAAATTTTTGAGGACAACAGTTTTTTCAGCCAACATTTAATCGATAATATTAAAAAAAAAGTTTTATAATTTTTGTTTTTAATGTCATTTTGAAGAAAATGAAATAGTAATAGTTAAAATATTAAGATGGGAAATATTTGTGTCATGTGGGCATTATAAGATTTGTATTGAAAACATAAAATCTAATTCAATTCAGACTTACAGAGGCCTCTCGTTTTTATTGTTTTACAGAATGTTTATGTTACAGTACATTTATTTTATATTTAACAAATATTTGATTATATGATTATATGGTTTTGCTGACATTTTCATCAAAATTAAGTTGTTCACATTTTCTTATTCTCTGACAATCTATTYATGTGAAGTTGTGTACATTTTGGGTCTTTTTTGAAAATAAAAAAATCTAATGGAATGTGTCAACCCAGCAAGAGTGTTAATTTTACCTACTGTTTGTGTCAAATAAAATAACCCAGCACTTTAACATTTAACCCAGCTAGAGTGTTAATTTTACGCACTGGTTGGGTCAAATAAAATAACCCAACACTTTAACATCTAACCCAGCAAGAGTGTCAATTTAATCCACTGGTTGGGTCAGATGAATATCCCAGCACCCAGCGCGTGTTCTGTCCAATAGTGACCCAGCGGCTGGGTWATGGTTGGGTTGTTTTTTAACCCAGCAGTTTTTAGAGTGTTTATTATGATTGTTATGATTGTTTTTGAACCACTTATGATTTGCCAAGACTTGCTAMAATGTTTTTCACCTACTTTAGGGCTGACCCTGAAATTACTTTATTTTTCCTGTTTTAGAACACTAAATTTCTGATGRAAGTGAATAAAGCGGTTGATTACCCTATGTAGTGCACTTCAAAATACAGCCACTCAGACTAGTTAGGAGCACTACAATATATTGGTTGAAAATTGCTCCATCATCCAGCCTGTGTCACCATGTGACTGTGAGGGTATGAGCGCTATTTGTTGGAGCTTGAATCAGGACCATGGTGGTTCATATSAGAACCGTAACAATTCTTGAATATAATCATGTGTTGAAATTGTGACAATTCTGGAAGGGTTGTCAAATAGTGCCAAATTGTAAGAATTCCACATATTTGTGGAGCCATCCGGGAACAGGGTTACAGCTAAGTAGCCCGAGACGATTGTTATGAATTTCATGGCTACTGTTTAGAGTTGTGCTGGAATGATTCATGTGTAGCATTGTCCTTGATTGGTAATATTCATATTTTTGTCTTTATTCATTTTAAGTAAGTGTTATTTAAGTGGCTCCAGAGCCTGCTTCTGAAACACTAGGCATCTGGCACTAGGCAACACACCCAGAATGATAGTCAGTTGATCTGGCTTGCTGGTAGAAATGGGAAGCAACACACAAGTCCATTGAAAGTTATAATCTGCACAAAAATTGCACTTATACTGTATCTGCTCTGATTTTTTTTAAAAATCATGCTTTTTTTATTTTACAGGGTTCAGACTGGAAGAAATGTAAAAAGCTGAGCAAATGAAGGAAATTCCAAGCCGCTTTTCAATCAGACAGATGTTCTGGTTATGCATATCTTACTAGTTCTGGTTATGAATATCTTACAGAAAATGTGAGCATGAAATAATATAAATATCTGATTACTCATGGAACATGTAGCATAACCAAATCTAATGTAGTTATCATAACATGCTGTAAGTTTCTGTCCAAAAATAGTTTCATAGAATATAAAATACAGCTTAGAGGATCGCATTATAATAAAAATGAGACTGTAGGAAGAGGGGACCATTTTTTCTATTGTGTAGGAAACACATAGACTATTATGTAGCCTATTATGTACTGTATCTGCAGATTGGAACTTGTTATTTGACATAGTCCACGTGAAATACTATAAAAACCATGTCCTTTGATAGTATATACCTACTGGAAGGACTGATTAAATATGAAGCTGAATTATTAGACAACATCTGRCCTCTATGCAGCTCTTCAGAAACACAACAGGGCTGACAGATAGACCCTTAATGCATCCTCTGATCAGCAACATCAGAGCAATAGCAAGCCCCTACCACTGTCATGTAGGTGATACATCACACACATCAGTGCACTAGTTACTGTAACACAATACAGGTGTTGGGAACATTGGGCAGATTCAGGCATCATTTACACTTCAAAACCTCTGCCAGTCTCAAAAAGATGTCTTCAGCCTGTGGTATGATCATGTTAAAAAAAAAAAAAAAGCCTTGATTATAGCTCTGAAAATATGATCTGTACATAAAGGCTAAATCATATATTCACAGTTAAAAGAAAGAGAACTGTTTCCACTGAGAACTGCCTTAAAATATGATAGGGATCTTTGTTTTATTTTATTTTTCGATAAACCTGTTGTATTGGAACATGCACATCAATGACACCAACAATAAATTAAACATTTGATCAAAATATTTCTCTTTCTTTTGGATTTCTGAAATTTCAGTGCAACAAAGTAAATTGAAGTTACAGGTAATCTTACACCAAACAGAACAACCTTAAAATGTTTAATATTAAAACCACATATCTTTTAAGGACTCATTGTGCCACTGGGGCGGTGTTTGACCCCGCAGGTTGCCACTCAGTAGGACTCCTATGGGTGTGCTGTGGTATCTGAGATTTGTGCTGGATAACCTTTGGCCTGTGAGTATATACAGTATAAAGGCCTTGGGAGTCCGTGATCCTGTCACCAGATTATTGGTTTATAATTTATACTTTTTAATTAAATGTTCTTTACTTAACCTAGTGGTGATGTTTATGTTATGGCTGTTATGTGTATACCTATCTACTTTTAGCCTAGTCAGCTATGTTACTAGATTTTATCTTAATTGATGAACTCAAATTCAAACTCAACCCTTTGTTTTTAGTGAAAGCGATGGCACCAAAACTTTTAAGCAAGAAAATTAAACTGACAAGTTTTGACATGGCTGTTAACATCTTATTGGCAGATACCACATCACACCGTTAGCTGCGTCCATGTCTCCACAAGTCAGAGCTGTTTTGGCAGCACAAGGGAAATACACAACATTAGTCATGTGATTTAAATATTACGATCTCTCTCTTTCTCTCTATCTGTCTCTCTCCCTCTGTCTATGTGTGTTTCCAAAAATGTTCGTCTTTGCACTGCTCACAGGTTCATCTCAGCTGAAACAGTGATGTGTGAGGTGAATGGAAGCCTTTATATAATTGGTTTCTAACCTTGAGGCAATAGTCCACACACACACACACACACACACACACACACACACACACACACACACACACACACACACACAGTTGACTGAATCTGATAAGCAACTTTTGTTATTGTGTTTGCTAAGAAATGACCTCATCAGACCAAAATGGAAAAAAATCCCCTCTTTTTCTGAATTSTTTAGAAAAGAACCATCTGTGGGGTGAGTGAAGTTAAAAGTAAAAAAACTCAGAAAACGAAGGAAACACTAAAAAGGTCTCATTCCCAACGCTGGATTCAATACTCCTAGCCAACTTTTCATTATCTAGGTTCCCAGCCTGCATATGGCATTCTTAATTGCACTGACAGGCTGTGTTTGTATCTGGTAAATCCCCCAAGTAGATTGATTTTCAGTGGCTCATCAACAGGTTTTGCTTTAGCATGTTTTTAACACATTTAAGGTAAGGGAAGGAGAAAGGAGTGTGAGAGCATGGCAGAATTTAATTTAAAATGTGTCTGTCAGAAATATGGAGTAGCACGAAAGGAATAAATTTGAATATAATGTATTGCACATATTAGCATGGTGGCTAAGTGTCCTACCTTTGGGCTTGTGTGAGTGCATGCTCTCCCTGTGCTCCCAGTTTTTTTCCCACAGTCCAAAGATGTTCAGTGTAGGCTAGCAGGTATTTTTAAATTGCCCATAGTGTGGGAATGTGTCCATCCTTTTGCCCTGCGATGGATTGACACCTGCCCAGGGTCTACCCCACMTCATGCCCTCAGCCTCCTGGGAGGGTCCAAGACCTCCTGCTACCCTGTACAGGCTAAGTAAAGAGAATGCGTGATAAATAAGTGTATTACACCTATTGGTTTTACATCATGTGCAGTCACCCTTTTGTTTGTGTTCTGAAGTCTGAGGATATTTTTTTTGGTCAATTGTTGCATATGTTATGTTTTATAAAAGAACTTTTGGTTGTATTGGACACATTGGTTTGCTGGCATTTACACTGGCCATTGGGAAGTATGTATTAGCTTGTTGGTTATATTATTTAAAAGCTGTTGTTTTTATTCATATTAGTTTTACAGTAGTTCTCAGTTTAATAGGTTACACACTTAATACCTATGAAGGTACACACTTAATACCTCCAGGGTAAACCTGTCACATGGTGAAATTTTAGACATTTTTAGTTTTAATAGACTGTATAGTATTATAGTTTTTTACTAGAAACAATGGCATGCTTTCCTGAAATTGGTCACAGCCAAACACAAGCAAAGTTATAGAGTTTGAGGATCTCATCACATATTTAGAGCAGGGATTTGATTACAGATCAGACACATGTCCATTTTGCTAGGGCACGTAGCTATTCAACATCTTAGCTAAGAACTTATTCTTATAGGCAGGTATTTTAGAAAATATTACAAAAAAAATGAAAGCATGTTCCTATTTTGATGTGATCATGACATTTACAGTGGTTTTATGTTTTAATGAAATGTTTTTAAGAAATAAAACTGTCACAGCTATGCAGGTATTAAATATAACTACAATACTCTGGATAAATGATCACCTTTTATAGCTTTAGTGTGGCACAATGGCGTAGTGGTTAGCATTGTGGCCTTCCAGGGTCAACGATTCAATTTTTGCCTCTGTGCTGTATGTGGGTGCGGTACATACATACTGTACCTCCGGGTACTCTACAGTCCAAAGACATGCAGATTGGTACCAGGGGCAGCCTGTCAATACGGGGCGCAGGGGCACCCCCTTAAAGTTAGGAAGAGACGAATGCTCCTTTAACATGTAATTTTTTAACATAATAATTATTTATTTTAATAACGAAATAAAGTCATTTAGTCACAATATTCCGCTGTATTTCTTAATATAATTTATTTGCAATAAAAACAAATCTAAACTGTATTACGTTCATTTGTGTTCGTGCACGCGGGGTGCCGGACTAACGAGTGTCTATGTAGGCACGTACGTTTGTAAAAAGCATGTGACTTCAGGCTGAGCTCTGATTGGATTTTGTCAAATCATCCTTCGGGGGCAGCTCTGTGCGCCCTGAACCCTCCCACTTTTGCTCTTAGCTAATCAATATTGTTTTTAAATATTTGGGCTCATGTGATTGGACCATTTTCAACGAGTCTTTTCCAGCACTTTTTATGGCAAGCGGAGCTGCTGACGTGAGTCATGTGAGTAATGTCTTTATTTTATGCTAGTAGTAATTATGCTTAATCACCTAATGAATGCCTATTTACAGGCGAGCGTTAAAAGTTTCATTTTAATTTTTTTGCGCCCCCTCAAATTTTTTTTGCACCAGCCGCCACTGATTGGCACCCTGTCCATGGTGTACCCTGCCTCCATGCAGGCATTTCTATAACTTTACACAATTAATTATTATTCTCTGTCTATTTTAAGTGTTAGATTTACCACTTGAAAATGTTCACCATTTTCATTGAACTTAACTTGACAAAAAGCAAGAAACCAAGGCTGTGCTAATACTACAGTGTTTAACTCATCACAAAAGTTGATAAGCTTATCTTCTATTTTCTTTTTGAAGTTTAGTTTTTCAGTGTTAAAAATGACCAACATATTCAAATGCAAAAATAAAAGTTTGCAGGTTTGATTTTGACATTTAAATATTGATTTTGTTTTTATTTTCCATCTCACTCCTTACGCTAACCCTGGTGCCCTCCCCCACAGTTTGAATACCTCTGCATTAAGCAATACACTAAAGTAATGTTTAAATACATAATTTAAAAAGTTGCATAATTCATTTCCTGACAAAAAAAAGTAGCCTTCTAGTGTAACAGGGATAAATTATGCTTGTGCTTATGCAAGAGTAATTACAGTATTCACTCAGCACATCTGAGGTCATGGAATTGAACCCTCATTACGCACCATTGAACCGGATTACTGAAACAGCATTGCATGCCATAACGAATATGTTGTGCAGACTGCACTGGTTTGAATAGCTATGTTAAGATTTATTTCTGTAGATCATGGTAAATGTTGACAGATTTTGCTGCATTTACAGCTGTCCATTCCTTTTTGTAACTTGGTGTCTTTTTGTTGTCTTATCTCTGGTGTTTACATGCATTAATTTAACACATATGGTTGAATAGTGCACTCCATGCAAATGCCAATAAGAGCAACAATCAACCCTCAACCCTGGTAACGCAATCACTGCTAACAGATGCAAACACAAACACAGGTCTCATTTCTCAGTGATTTTTTAAAAAWTTTTTTATGAAAGAAAGGAAAATAGGAAACAAACATTTTGTAGTTGATATTTAATGAAACTGCTGAATGTAGTACATTTTATTATCCACTGAACGATATTAATGGCTACCATTGGTTCATGAAAAACAAATTCTACAAGCTTCCCAGTGCTAACAATACAATAATAATAATAATAATAATAATAATAATAATAATAATAATAATAAAAAACTCTAGAAAGCACCCTCATTTCCTACAACCTTTCTTTCTTTCAGAATATGCTCAAAGACTATTTCTTACTTTCCCAGCCCCGGTGTTTAAAAGTCTTTCATTTTAACATTTCCATGCAAGTCATGACTGTAGTGTAGTTCTACTTGACAGCTCGTGGGAGGTGGCAGGTGAATAGTGTTAGTGTTAGGATGTGAAGTTTTGAAACCAGGGGTAAGACTGAAGTTTTAATTAGTCTTTTTATAGTTGCATTCTGTCATGGTTTTTTCCCCCTCAAACTGTTTGCTGCCTACTGTAGCTTTTGACGCACACTGCAGCATGCAGCGCTATAGCACTGGCTTCCGTATTAAGGATCTATGAACACTTGCCTGTGACTTTTATTCCTGTCTAGTCCACTCCCCTTAAAAGCCTTTGTGGTCCTTAGTGCCATTGTGAAGTAAATGCTCAGTGTCCTTTACAAAGCCTCACGTTATTTTTGGTCTTTGTTTCTCGTTATGGTTTTGATTTTAACTAGCCCCTGAATTGTTGTTTGCAAATCACCCCAGACCTAGCCAGTTTCTGTCTATGATCAATGTTTCATACTTGTTTGCCTGCGAAATTTATTTATCTGCTAAAATGACATTACACTGCCCTTGTACCCATTTGAGCCCTCATTTAAAGTCATTATTTCACTGAGATAATTGATGTAGTAGGAAAATGTAAAGGGAGTACTGTAACACCCTAAAAGAAAGGTGGCCTCCGAAGCCAAGCTCCAGACTGAAGGGTCTAACAAGGAGGCCTCCCGATATGAGTTTAAGGCAGAGGCAGGTATGGCAGCCTCCCACAATGAGCTCAAGCCAGAGTGCAATGAGGCACACTTAATAAGCTTGTCACAGACTGATGAAATAGCCTTGTATCATGTCAGAGGTAAATAAGGTAACTTTTAATGCCAAGATCTTGCCAGAGGTCCAAGGAGACAGTTCCCACAGCCAGTCTCCAGTAGTAGCCTCCATGGCCAGTGCAAATCAGAACCTGAAGGGGTGGCCTCACAAACATTGCCCAAGCCAGGGGACAAGGAAGCAGCCTTACAAGCTATAAGAAAGGCATCCTGTTTAAAACCTGTCTCACCCCCTGACTCTATTAGGGATGTTGTTGTCCTATACCCTGTCCTACTCAGGATGTATCATATTGTACCACTAATTCTGGCAGCTTCGCTGTCTGTCTGCTCCTTTGGGTGGACAATGCTTGCCTCATCACCCTGGACACCCGGAAGATATTTTCCAAACCTGTGGAACCACCCATTTTTAGGTTAAAGAGACATCTGGAGCAATGCCTTTTGGTGGGTGGGGGACCTATCATGGTTTTCCTTGTCCTACCAAGTGGTTTGTCAAGTGTTTATTTACATTGCCATGTACCCTTTGGTTTGGTCCTCTGCTGTCTTGTGACCGGTTTTGTTATTAGTSGGTCATCATTGTTCTCACCAGTTATAAGTTTATCCCTGATTAGTTTTGTATAAAAGCCCTGTGTTCTTTTGTGCCATTGCAACGTATATGCTGAGGATCTCTGTGTATGACTACAGAGACTTTTATTATTGTTTCTACTATTCTGGTTCTGTATTCCAAATGTTGGCTAATTCTCTCATTTTGTTGTATATTTCCTGACTCTTACAGTATTTTTTTTTCTGCACTATTATTTTGAACACTGTTTTGTACTTGTACTAAATGTATTAAAAACCAYTGAAACTATTGAACTACTATTTTTTTACATTTTGCTGATATTCAATACCTTGTGTGAATAAGCATTTGTCACAGATAAACGGAGACAGACCAGAAGACTAGCAGTTAGCCCTGTAGCGTGGATGGTAAACCTGGGCACAAACGCGGAAGTAGCGCGAGCAGGCAGGATAACCACGCTGTTTATTTTAAGAACTCTCTCAGAGTGAGAGCAAGCGTCACACTCAATAGAAAGCAAAACCCAAGAAAGTGAGTACTCACGGTTAGATGGACAAAACGTCAGGGATAGCATGGGCAAACTCAATGACTGAGCGATGTGAAGCGCCATCTTGTTTCCTTTGAGGCTTTCTGACTTACCACCGTACTACTAGTGCCGGTCGCGATGCGAATGCGCATGACAGCATTAGATGTTCCTAAATGAAGCATCTATTACTGCAGGTACATACTGTAACTACTATATACTTCACATGGTAACATTTAAGCAGAACCTAAAGCCATGCAGAAACTACAGGAAAACAAATGACATTGCTGAGGGTTATCAGAGCCTAGTGTTAAGGACATCGAGAGGTTACACAGAGCTGAGAGGACTGAGGTATGGAGTTAAATCAATGCCTTGCTACGGAAGGGAGACTTGCACAACTGGAGCAGAAGCACAGACTGAGCCATCTTAGAATAAACAACCTCTCTATCGTTGCTTCTGTCTGACTCTGATATACTTCACATGGTAACATTTAAGCTTAACTCAGAAGAGGTGGATTCTACTGAGTAATATGTGGAGCATTACAAGGCAGGGCCTGCTAGTAGGGGTGGTCCGAAAACTAAGGGGCACTCAGCAAAGCGGCCTCCTCTGCACACAAGCACTTGGCAACACCTGCCAAATCAGTCAAACCTGTCTGGGCTCATTGTGTAGGAAAAAAAAAGCTCCCTTGTCATCTAACCAAAGGAATAGAAACCGGTAGAGTTTAGGTTAGTCATAATAGTTCTGTAAGATTCTTTYTTACAATCCCTTTCCAAAATTTCTTGCTGTCTTTGTTTATTTATTGTTTATCATTCATTTGGTATAATCCAGTTTTATACCACATAGCACAGGGGATTTTTCTTTGAGCCTTTATTTTCCCTTGTGTGAGACAGGACACAATTACTTTGTGTGATTTGCTGTGTGGGTTCCTGGCATAAATTTGCTTTGTATTAATTGGGCTTCAGTTAACCATGAGTTATCATTTGATTGTCAGCACATTGTTATTGTAAATGCTGTAACGCTGAGGGTTTCTGGGCAAACTTTGTCATTTTATTTTTGCTTAAATAAATGCATATATTTGCACAACACAAGAGTGTATTGTTCACTTTGAATGATAATTAATATGGCCTAATAATAAAAAGCCTATATTGTTTTATTTTTATTATGCACAAAATTAATTCAATGACTTTTGTTATTGCGCTGTGTTAAAGATGTGTTGAAGATTGCAAAATATTTTGTTGTTTTATTGTTCATTTTCTTTATAATAAAAACCCAATAGGTTTTGCAATCAGCACAGCTCACAGAAAACCAGAAAACATGAATCCCTTGACTACCCTTAGCATACAGTTATTAATTCATTTACCATTTCTATATCCTTATTTCTTCTGATCTCATGTTGACTGGTCTACCCCTGAGGGCTCTCTCTGTTCAGCTCTGCCTTTCACATCATGCTTTCTGTAGATCTCAAACTCAGCGCAGCTTTGTGTAACTCACCGATCGATAGAGTCACTTGAGCTGAGTGATCTGTCCACAGGGAGTGTCAGCTTTGCTGGGCTCACTCACTCCGGACCCATGATTGTATTTACCTGCATTGATGTATATTGTGTGTGATCTTTCTAATCGATTAGTGTATCTGTCATGTAGAATAATGGATGTCCATTGGCAAGGACCAAACAGTGCTTCTATTAGAACAAGTCTATGCATAAAAGAAGCCGAAAAAAAAAGAAAGTGTGTTTGTGTAGGTGTTGTTTTCAGGTTTGCTTGCTTGTTTTCCAAGTGACCTTCCATTGTGTAAAAATGTAGATAGTTGCAACTGGCGGAGAAATAGACTTGCTAAAAGGAACTAGACAAAGCCTTGATGATGTCACCCATGCTGTAGGTTTTCTTGGTAGGAGCAATTTCCACCTAAACCCGGTTAATCCATATATGGGGAAATGAGCGGAACAAACAGAGCCTGCCCTGGAACCTGTCTACTTAACTCAGTTACCACCCGCAACTGAGATTAGCTTTAGCTTAAATGCTATGTTGGCTAATGTTAAATTATGTGCTAATACATTTGATTGAACTCAGTCAATCATACCCTACACATCGTACTGTTGTCCTGACATTTCTTGTGGTAAGTTAAACTACAAGTATTCCGGGTAGCTGGTTAGCTAAAGTGATGGACATCAGACATGCCCCTATATATGCATAACATTATGACTTCATATGATTTTAATTGATGAGTTACAGTACTGTAGCCCCTGTAAAATTGTCACGAGTGGGAATCTCATCAAACCTTTTTCTTTTCTTTTTTTAGTACAAGGCTGCACAAAAAATATTTTTGTTGTAAAGCAGAAAAAAACAGTTGCTGCAGCAGTAGTTATGTTAAAGAATTTAATAAATGTGGGACATGCCAGCGTCCCATCTCACCATGCACATTCTCACCCACTGAAGTCCCTGATGAGAATAAAGGATTTTCTGAAGGTGAATGAAATAATTAAGCTTGATTAAAGCTAAGATTTTATTTTTGTTTAAATAAATGCATATATTTGCACAACACAAGAGTGTATTGTTCACTTTGAATGATAATTAATTTGGCCTAATAATAAAAAGCTTATATTGTTTTATTTTTATTATGCACAAAATTATTTAAATGACTTTTGTTATTGCGCTGTGTTAAAGATGTGTTGAAGATTGCAAAATGTTTTGTTGTTTTATTGTTCATTTTCTTTATAATAAAAACCTAATAGGTTTTGCAATTTGCAATTTTCTACTTTGGTAAGATAAATTACTCTAAACATGCTGCTACACAGTGCCAAGTGACACTACATCCATGTAATACATGGGACAAATGAAAATATATATCTGCATTAAACACTTGCCCAGTTGTGAAACGATTAATGCTTTTTCAGAGTTTCTGCCAACAATTTACTTGGTATGGGTCATATAACTTTGTCTTAATTGTGTCTAAATCTGGAGCCATTTAGCAGAAGAAAGAAAGTAAACTCAGACAGAAAAAACAATTCCAGAGGCAAATTTAAGACCTATGTCAGTGATAACTATAATTACTGTATAAACCACTTCCAATATTGGGAAACTTTTCTAGAAATAAATGAAGCAATAATGTTGCTTTAGTTCCTTAAGCATGTAACACATAAGATGCTGCCCAACTGTAAATACCATATATAATACAGCCAACATAACATTTCCAAAAATAATTTGAATGATAAAAAGAAACAGGTTTCCTTTGCTTTTTTACGTCCATTAGCATAGACATGTTTGAACAGTTTGAGCTGCAGCAGATGAACAGTGAAAATGTCGGCTGTGTGGAAGGATTTAACACTTGCTACAATTTCTAATCACTATTCATGCCAAGTCTCAAGAGGGGGTACGACGCCAGAGGACATCTCCACTACGGATTTGATAAACCACTTGAAAACATGTCATCCCACTCAATATGCAGAAAAACAACAGAAGTAAAAATGAAAGTGCCTGCTAGCGCACTAACACCATCTGTAGCCACAGTTTTTGAAGAGCTGGAAATATTAAAAAATTATGGGTGATGACTTTTATTTTCTAACTTGATTAGATGCTCTTTATTTTTTAAAATATATTATATGTTAAAGACACGTATTTTATATTTTATAGTAACATATCTACAACAAACATGTCTTACAGGCAACTTTTTCATTTTTGCACACTTTTGCACATTGCACATTTATGGTCATTACATCTTCACATTCATGCATATTTTCACACACACCCTAGACATTTCTATTTAAATCCTATTTAAATTCTATACTAATTTTCACAACAATTTCTATATATTACATATTTGTACAGCCATAGTGTCTATATTAGGTACAGATTTTTTTTTTTTTTTTTAATTATATTTTTTATATTTTATATTTTGTTCTTCTATTTATTTCTTCTACTGCCAGGTTTTCCCATATTTTATTCTTATTTTATTCCATAACTTATGTCTTATTGTTAATCTTTTTTTTATTTTCTTTTTTAAGACATGGGCGGTTGTATAAGCTTTTCACCGCATATTGTACTGTGTATGACTGTGTATGTGACAAATAAAATTTAGATTTTTTTCTCAGCCTAATGTTTCCAGAAATGTGTTTTTTTTTTTCAGTTTCAGAAATTCTCATTTCATCAAGGAAAATAAAAAATAAACATCCTCATCCCACATTAATTTTATTGCTGCCTATTAATTCTTTATACAGATGTTATGTGTAAAATCTTTATGACAGACCTCACCCTGAGACATTAATCCCCATATGAATGGAACTAAAAGCCACACAGCAACAAAAAGACTCATACAGAATCTAAGCCTTATTATTTGGATGACCCCAACCCCCCAGTTGGAACCTCTTCTCACTACTGCCAGCCACAGTGGATTTGTCAAAGTTGAGCAGTTTAAAAGAAGATTTATTGAGGGTAGTGAATCCACTTCTCATGCAAACACACACTTCATTTAAAGCACTGCTGAGAATCCAGCAAACCAGTTTGAAGGCAAAGAGGTTTACATTAATAATCTCCTTCTTTCACCTCCCTCTGTCTTTTTCTCTCCATCTCAACCTATTACTTTCTTTAAATGTTCTCCTTCTCATTATCTCTTTCCCTCATAATTAGACCCCTATGAATTGACTCTCTGTCTCTTGACAAATGACCAGTATGATTTTGCCAAATATTATGCAGCTATAATAAACATTTTGATTGTGGCCTACAGGCATTTTTTAAATTACAGTTTGAACAGATGATTTCTTTTATACCCTCATCTGCTTTGTATTATTAAAAACACCTTTATCTAAAAGACAAGCTTTTAGACAAGCTTTTTAAAACCCTTACATGCTGGTAGAGTTACTTTTGACTTATTTGACATACTTTGACATTTGAAAGCAGTAAAATCATTAATTATATTATCTTCTCTTACAATTTTATGAATTTTCCTAAAGCAATCAAGATTATGCAAAGATGCTATGAACCAAGCGGAGGTAAACAAATTATGTGTTCAGCACCATGGCCAGCTCCACTCTGAAGGGCCTTAACTCACAGTTTCTGGCTGCAGATCAGCACCTACCATCCCGATGTCCTGAACCTTATAAATATATCCATCCATCCATCCATCCATCCATCCATCCATCCATCCATCCATCCATCTATCTATGTATCCCTAAGGGGACCTTGACACCATCTCAAGGACAGCCTATGGATGTGTTTGCCAGGACTCCTACCTATGAAATTCTTGTAAGCAATCACAAACAAAGTAACAATTAATAAGTAACTCATTATTTCCTGGAAAAACTTTCATGATATCTATAACTTAACATCTTATGAATTTTCTCCTGAATGTGAACCTCATTATGGGTTGTACTCTGAGAAGGAACAAACCTAAGGGGCCATTTTCTCTAACTGAAAAGGCAATGCCACCTTCCCTGTACAAAAGCCACAGCAGCACTTGTTAGGGCAGTTCAACAGTCCGAATCTGGGCCTTCATCAAACAGTAGTGCAGCAGTTAGCTGTACAACTCCTGCCCAACACAAAAGGACTAAAAAACAAACACAGCCTGCTGCAAGTGTGAAAAGTACATGAGGCCACACATTCAAATTGTCTTCCTGTTGTAATATGTGCAATGATAATAATAATAATAATAATAATAATAATAATAATAATAATAATAATAATACAGATACAGATACAGATACAGATACAATCAGCTACAATTGGGTGTTGATCTGGCACCTCTGAGAAAAGACAGGTATCTCTCCAGGAGAGGGAAGTATTCCTTGCTAGTGTGCCTTTGCACTTGCATCTAAAAAAAAAAAACTAATAATAATATTGTTTGTTGGCAAATTGCAAACCTGTTTATTGTTTTGTTTATTGACAAAGCCAGCTAATGTTGTATCGATTATGTAGTTCCTCCAATCCTCTTGAAGAAGACCTCTCATTCTTAGCCCTTTTTTTCTTTCCCCACTCCACAATTTCAATAAAAGACCACAACCTGAGATTCCCGTTGTGCAACTGTGTTTTGCCTTGCCTGGCTGAGCATGGTACAATATATAAATGATAATTAAATTATTAGTTTAAAATGTTTAAAAGAGTCAGAAAATTAAGGGGTTAAGGCCCTTCTTGTACAAAATGAAATTTTCAGTGAAAAGAAAAATAGAAATGGCCAGGCGTTTGCCTGAACAGCTACCAGGAAAGTGAAAAGACAATAATAAGGATAAGGACCTAAGGATCATGTTTCGATGTTGTCTTTTATCTTATCTCAGACAGTGACTGATGTGGATAATGCTTATAATCTGTACTGCCCATCATTAATTAATTTTCTGGATTTAGCTGCATTGGTTGTCATTTGACATGTGGCATGAGGGGGTCAGTGATGCGCAGTCAGTTGCCTGAATGATCTTCAACTGAGCTGTCAGATAAATGGATGGCTTTACAAGGGCAGCTTTCCTGTGATTTTTGCAGTCTTGAAGACGTATTAGTTGCTTTTACTAAGTTTTGCAAGTACTGTATGGCAATAATAAGCTCAACAGAATAGTGCATTTGATGGTTCTTGATGACTCTTAAAGACCTGCTTGGTTATGTCATGGCAACAACATATATGTAATTTTCCTGTTTCATACTTAGTTAGGTCTCATTACTTTACCATAGTCCATCTGACAGAAAACATGATTTACACATTTATATACTTAAGAGATTTTAATAATGTTAGGCTGCAATGTTCATTAAAAAAATTCTGTAGTTTACACATTTTGTGTAAATCTTTCTATGACATTAAATATTGCAACAACAGTAAAATTTGTGAAATTATATTTAAACATGAATTTCAGGTTCACTGTGATTGGTAAAGATTTTCAAAACAGTACTGTGTCTACCATTCCTAAACAAGGCAGTCCTAATATATTTAACCTCAGGTTAGAGGCTTGTACAGTATATCATGCAAGAGCAATAAACAATGATGCACCAGTTCCTGTTATTCATTTAATAAGTGTTGGGAATTGGGATTTATGGCTTAGTTATTCAAACTGTTTATCACAAGAAGTTATTTCAGTATAAGGACATCCATTGAGGCTTATGTGTCTGTGAGACTTAACACTGGACTAACATAAAACTGTAATCTAAACATTTGCTCAGAATATAATAATGGGCTAACAATATTTTTAAACCAGAGAAACAATGATGTACTGTACATCTGCAACATAAACCTGTGTGAAACGTTTAAATATTTACTGTAATTGAAGTCACTCATTTTTTGGCACTCAGTTTTACACATCTGGAAGTTTATCTAAATCCCTAAAGCCAATAAAGTCAATCATTACTAATTATTTTCTAATGTTGGCCAATATGAAATCATTGTGAAAGAGTTTTGGAGTAAATACAAGTGTTTGCAGTTAAATCAGTAGGTCTGTTTCATACAAGTACACATTGACGTAAGAATGATTGCTTGACATAAGTGCTGAGGAAGTCCCTTATGGTCTGCTTAAACAGGCATGTAATAGCTAATAATTATTCCACTTATTAACCTCGAAGTTGGTTTGGATTGCATTGATACCAATAGTCTCAACATGATGGTTTGTGACAGCAAATCGCTGAAATATTTAAAACCCCAAGTGGGTTTCCCAAAGTGTGGGCCATAGTGGACCATAAAGGTACTGCAAATGGGCTGCAGGACATCATAAATAAAAATAACAACAAATTCTCATAAAATATTTCTGATTATATTTTTATATTTTAAGTACTTAGGGTCAACGATCCAGAGCAATGGAGACTGTGGAAAGGAGGTTAAGAGCCGTGTACTGGCAGGCTGGAACAGGTGGAGAAAAGTGTCAGGTGTGTTATGTGACAAAAGAGTATGAAAGGAAAGGTCATACAAGACAGAGGTGAGACGATCTACGGCTAAGAGACAAGTGGCACTGAAGAAAAGACAGGAGGCAGAATTGGGGGTAGCAGAGATGAAGATGTTGAGGTTCTATTTTGGAGTGACAAGGATGGATAGGATAAAGAATGAGTCCATGAGAGGGACAACCCATGTTAGATGTTTTGGAGAGAAAGTCAGAGGCCAGTTTCATGTGGTTTGGACATATTCAGAGGAGGGATTGTGAGCATATTGGTAGAAGGACGCTGAGGTTAGAACTGCCAGGCAGGAGGTCTAGAGGAAGACCAAAGAGGAGATTTATGCATACAGTGAGAGAGGACATGAAGTTAGTTGGTGTGTGAGGATTGGGTAGAGGCAGATGATTTGCTGTGGCAACCCCGGAAAGAGAATAGCTGAAAGACAAAGAAGAAGAAGTTTTTATACATATCTCATATGTTGATAAGAGCTGTGATTAACTGCAATTTCAACCTCAGAGCACACAGATATAAAAGTGACTTATTTATGGTCATTCTACCTGGGATCGCCAAATCCTTCTTGAGTCTGGTTCCTCTCAAGGTTTTTACCTGTCATGGGGATATCTCAGGAAGTTTTTCCTTGCCACTGTTAGGTAGTATTTAGCATTTGTTGCTGGAGGATAAGGGAATACCTATTTATCTGCCTTCTATCTCTGTAAAACTGTGTGCACTCCTGTTGCTTGATCTTACTTGATACAGAGATAGAAAGCAGATAAATAAGTATTCCCTTATCCTGCAACAGCAAATGCTAAATGTCATGTACACCATGTAAACAGAATGTCTTTGGTGTGTGTGTGTGTGTGTGTGTGTGTGTGTGTGTGCGCGTGTGTGTGCGTGTGTGCGTGTGCGTGTTCGTGTGCGTGTGTGCATGTTAAAAGTTTAAGAAATATTCCCCGAGTTGTATTACTCACTGGTGGCAAACTGTCACTATTTTTTTTTATGGCAGGAAGAAGATGGAAGAATGCAAAAATTAATGTCTTAATAAACAAAAAGTGACTATAGTTCTGCAAAAGGAAGCAGACATATTGAAGGTATTTACAAGTCCTGTCTATGTTTTACTGCTACTTTATTTCATGTAAATAAGCTCCAGCAATGGTTCGCTACATCTTTGTACGAGTGAGAAATGTGATGTGCAGAGTGTTGTATAAATTCAAATATAATTAATTTGTTTGCACTTCAAGCATTAAGTCCCAAAATGAAGCAAAAAAGTCTTGTATGTTAGTACGCCTATTATTCAGAGTTGCTTATTGAACCCAAGTATCTTTGCACAAATTACATACAATCTCTGTTTTATCATTCTGAACACATACATGGGGCTTGCATGTGTGCATGGGGTTTGCATGTTCTCCCCATTCTTGGTGGGTTTCTTCCAAGTACTCCATGTCTTCCTGCAAAGAAATGCGGTTAGGTCCCCACAATACTTTACACAGGATAAGTGATATACAAGAGAAATGAATGAATGAATTTTTCCTGCAGTATTCAGGTCTATTTATTTGACCTATGTGTAATAAAATCCTTACCCATAGCTCATCATGGCTCGATCTTAAGCATTGTACAGCTATTCTCTAAAAACTGCTGACTACTCACTTACTATGGTTTTGTGGAACAGATCCATTTTGTGCATTTGGTAGAGAAGGGAGAAAAAAAAACTGTAATCATATTTCATATTTATTAATCTGTCCGCTGACAGAGGCCCTTTAGGAGAGCAAAGCCAAAGTCAAACAGGAAATACATTTGTAACAAATTAGACTGCAAACACCAAACATGCCTCTTCAGCAAATGTGCACTCTGCTCAGGGCCAGAAGCTATTGTACACACTGAAGCACTGCTATAGCACAGCATATATTAAAGTTAGACATCCCCAGATCTGGAATATTAAGTGGATTTCGAGGATAAATTTGTTTTACATTTCAGAGCATGAACGATTAAATGATTAGATTAGAAGTGTTTCATTTCCCCTAACCTTCAGCTCGCTTCTGTCTCAGTACTCACAGAATGCAGTGAGCTCCAAACATCTGAGAACACACTGAAATTCAAGGGTTTGGATGATGATTATTATGATTATTTTGTATTATTTTTCATTAAAACAGGAAGATAATAATAAAAAAAAAGAATAAAACTATGTTATGTAAACACCTAACCTGGATCAAAATGGAAGGTGTTTTGTAAACCTTTAAATTAGTTAATGAGGGAKACTGTATATTAGTCATGTCTAAACTGTAAATGCATTATCTGTCACCTTGCACCTCAAGGTTCTGGGTTTGATTCCTGTGTGCATGGAGTTTGCCTGTTCTCCCCATACTTGATGGGTTTCCTGCAGGTTCTATTTTACTAAAATTGCTGAAAATTTACTTCACTTTGCAACTACTTTGCACATGTAAAAACATTACATTTTAAATAAATGCCTTGAGCATGTAAACACACATCTTATCAGAGCATCTTCCAAGTAAACTGTTAAGCTGGAATCTCTAATCAGAATGGTTTTATCTGGGTTAAAGAAATATTGTCCATGTAAAACTAGCTCTTGAGTCTGATGAAATACTGTATCATGTTGAACACAATCTAGTGGAATCTATGTCAGCTTGAGTGCATTCTCTCATTAAAGCAAAAGGGGAAAAAAGAAATTCTATTAAGAAATTCAGAAATTTATACAAACATTGCCGTTTCCAATAGAGAAAAAATAGAAACAATTTCAAATGATCTCATGCTTTTACACCTTGCTGTGCACAGGCTCAGTTAAAGAGGCCCTTGTTTCATTCATTAACGCATTCATTTATTCAAAACCAATAAAAGCAAGATAAGACCAAGCCAAGGCAATTCATCCTGGATGATCCCCCTAGAGCCAGTAACAGTAAGCTATGTTATAAAGTAGGCCCTACGTCCCGGATCCTGGATGAGGTGGCTAAGAGCCTATTGCAATCATTCCCATTCCCAATCTTTGAAAATTGGCGCATAACTTGTTGCCAGGTTGTGGAAAAGATGCATCTGGCAGGAGAAACTTTACACTCAATCATTAACAAACACTACTTGCAAGTTAAAGGAGCTCCGCTGAGAGTTACTGCCAGACCCCCATCCCCATATGGTCCTGACCTCTCTAAGCAATTTCCACATGTTTAGGACTTTAATGGAATTCCTGCTGGAGACCAGCATTTCAGATGTGAAGCATGCATTCCGTTCATGGATCCAGCACACCGAGAAAAAAAAAAAACTACTTTGATTGTATCCATCCCGTGGGATAAGTGCATTAGTGTAGCAGGAAATCATATAAAAATGTTAAGTAGGGGTGCAATGGCACACCACTTTTCAAGAGCAAAAAGCAGAAAACAGCTAATATGCTGCCTGTGACTCCAGGGATTGAGTGTATGTTAGTTGAAGACATGTGACTTGGTCGAACACATTATTCACCAAAGATTACGCTCTTTAAAAATAACAATAGCAAAAGTAGGGCTGCCCCAAATGGCCATGGTCCTGAGTGTGCTCTTACAAATAAAGGGAACTTTTACTCTAATAACTGTATTCTGTTATTTGGCACAACTAAAAGTCCCAGTTTGACTTAAACATCCATGGTATGTATGTATGTATGTATGTATGTATGTATGTATGTATGTATGTATGTATGTATGTATGTATACTTATCAATTAGCCATAACACTAACATTAATTGATAATCAATTATATACCTGTAAAGGCACATCTAGTCCACCACAGCACACCACAAAAGGGGCCTAGCAGGCAAAGAAACCAAGGCAGCTGACCCAGCCTTCAAACTCCTCAGACCCTTATTTAGTCGAGCACCAATGGAATTTGTCAGAAAATCAAGTCTGATATACAGCACCTTGCAACCCAATGCACCCAAAGGATCCACAGACGCCACAGCACACCAACAGATGGCTTGTTGGGCCATGTGGGGACAGGGTTTATGTTCTAATGTTATGGCTCTTCAGTGTAGGTATGTATGTATGTTTTCATGTACAGTATGTGTGTACCGTATATGTACAGGGTTGGACAATGAAACTGAAATGCCTGATTTTAGGCCACAATGCTCCATTAGAATGGCCTCCTTTTAGCCAATACAGCATCAAATTGTCTTGGGAATGACAGATACAGTATAAATGCAAAAATATATGCCCAAAACTAACCATCTTCTGGTTCTCCTATGAAACTCGACAGTTGATTGACTGTTATGCAGGTATTTTTAACCAAAACCTGAAAGCACTACCCTCATACCATGCCTTGATGTACACGCTTGAAAATGTGCAATTTTTGCTTTCTGTCACAGGAACTAAATAATATTTTTAGTTGTTTAATTTTGTATATATATATATTGTATATAACTAATACATACATGCAGGGGTTGGACAATGGAACTGAAATGTCTGGTTTTAGACCACAAGAATTCATTAGTTTGGTGTAGGGCCTAATTTTGCAGCCAATACAGCATCAATGCGTCTTGGGAATGACAGATACAAGTCCTGCACATTGGACAGAGGGATTTTGAGACATTGTTCTTGYAGAATAGTTGCCAGATCACTACATGATGCTGGTGAAGGAAAACATTTCCTGACTTGCTCCTCCAAAACACCAAAAGTGTCTCAATAATATTTAGATCTGCTGACTGTGCAGGCCATGGGAGATGTTCAACTTTCATGTTCATCAAAYCACTCTGTCACCAGTCTTGCTGTGTGTATTGGTTCATTATCACTGACTACACTGATACACTGCACCGCCTTCAGGACACAACATTTGAACCACTGGGTGCACATGGTCCTCCAGAATGATTCGGTAGTCCTTGGCAGTGACATGCCCATCTAGCACAAGTATTGGGCCTATGGAATTCCATGATATTACAGCCCAACCCATCAGTRATCCATCCCCATGCTTCACTCTGGGCGTGCAAGTCTGGGCKGTACACTWCTTTGGGGCTTCTGCACACCATAACTCTCCCACTCACTGTGGGAAAGACAGTGAATGTGGACTCATAAGAGAACTATACATGTTTCACATTGTCCACAGGGGCGTCAGCGAGACGCCTGCCAACAATCTGTCCTTTTTTGAACTCTGATATGTCACCCATAATGTTATGTGCACTGCAATATTAAGCAAAACTGTGCTATTACTGTGCTAATGAAACCTTCACACTCTTCATGCTCTTACTGGTGAAATGTGCAGTCAATGAAGACTGGCTCCGCACACAAGGAGAGCAGACAACCTATTCAGCACCATGGCCAACGGCAAAGGGGCCCGCATGACCAGTTTCCATTTTCATTCACTGTCCTGGAGACTAGGCTATAAAAGGTGAACTAAGATCCAGTCCAATGAGTGTAATGTACTAAACAAAAACGCTACTAAATTGTTGTCTCTGTTCACCTATTTGCTGAGTCTGAGAGCTCCAGARAGCCCCGAGCACGAGGCGAAGCACATCGAAGGATTACTTACCACAACCCAGTCACCTCCTCTGCAACCTCGCCTTCCACCTCTGCCAGCCTAGCTTGTCAGCACCACCCTGCCACCTGCTGCTGCTCGATAGAGGAAGACGCCATTGCTTCATTCAACCAAGAGTCCTGCACTGTCACATCCTGCACATTTGCACATTAAAAATCATTCATAATTGATTGTGGTGTTCCAATAAACCAGCACCTGTTTGAGCACCTCAAAAGCCTTTYCTGTGTSTGTGTTAGTGCTCTGCTGCTTTAAAAGCTTTATAGTATGTATGTATGTATGTATGTTGTACAGTGTGTATGTTCTGTATGTATGTATTCATATATGTATATATATATGCATACATTTATATAGCATATGGATGATGCATTTGTGCTTAATTACAAGTTGTTACCGGTCAGCATGCAGGGCTACTTCTGTGCAATTTAGAATTCTCTACTGGTAGAAGAAGAAGAAAAAAAAACACTTATTCAAGGGCCCTTTAATTATTTATGATTTCAGAGATTCCTGAAGGGAAACTTGTGCTTGAAATAATGTCTGACATTAAAGCACAAGGTTGTAAAGTTCTACATAGATTTTAAATCCCCTACGGATTCTTTAATAATTAATAGACTTTATTCTAACAGTACATTTTCTCTTGTGATACCTAGATAGATGGATATGTTTAACACAACAGTCAGTATTTAACATCTCACTGCTTGATCATCATTAATTACGTWTTTATAAGACTGTAAATAGTCCACAATTGGAACACAAGACAACAGGACACTGACTCTCTGAGTGACAGCAWAGCATATTGATTATGAACACCACAAACTGGTTTWGAGTAAATTAAATGCATGAGTTCATTACTTCAAATTACACCAAAAGACAGGTGTAACTGCTAAATGACAGGCATATTTATTATAATGAGGTCACAAAGGAAGACATAGTGTAATGTTTCCGTTTGTGGCATGACAAATGCTACATGACATAATTAATGACCCTCATTTGTGAATGTTAACCATCACCTGTAATCAAGGGCAAAAAATCCTCAGCCAGACATAAAAAGAGACAGAGTGGACATGTTATTTATTTATTTATGTATTTAATATTTTCAGTTTAYGGTCTATTTGAGACAGACACCACAAGTCAAAATTTAACAGGGCTTGTTTTCTGCTTATAATAAGAAAAATGTACCAATAAACTTTGACATAACATATGGTTTCATATTTAAATGCATTCTCTACAACATGAGCTTCAACTTGAGKTTTTTTTTCTGTGTTTTCCGACACAGTTTTTTTTTTGTTGTTGTTTGTTTTATCCTACTACATTATCATATGTAAGTAGGTTAAACCTACACTTACAGATGATTAAAAATTACACTTACAGAATATTAAAAATAAAGATTGATTTCCTATTGTAAGTAAACAAGAAGCAGATGCCCTGCTTTCAGACACATATGGAGATAATATTACCCTAAGTAGGGCTTTTTATCACATACCAGTTAAAGCTAATAAAATATTAGCAGGTACATACTGTAATATGTCAGCTTAAAATATGTAATTTGGTTCTAATGAGGCTTATAATGTTTTCCCCACAAACCTTTATCACATATGGATGTAAATATGTTAAAGTGCATTGTGGATGCAAATTGCAATACCCAATTTGTCTATTCTATTCACAATTCCCAACATCCAACACACACTGTACATATATATCCCTTCATTGTGTGGCCGATGGTGGGCCATCACAGTGTGATACATGATACTCGGTACTCGCAAACCAAGACTTGTTTGTTTCCAAATCAATTTTTTTTTTAAATTGCTCATCTTGTGGAACACTTGCAAACCGTGTTACTCGCAAACCGAGATTTAATTGTTCTATTAGTCTAGATAAAATCACAGTTTTTTCAAAGAGTATACACATAAACAATGTATAGACTGTTCGAGTGGTCTGTGTTTAATTGGGTGATTAAATTAGACAGTAAGTTGTGATCAAAATGAATAATTGCTTCTTTATAAATATTATAGAATATATCCTAATTGGGGACCTTAGTTGAAGTGTCAAAAATAGCCTTTAAGATATGTACCTTTGTATAAAAATATGCTGATATCAAAACCCCTATCCATACTTTTGTTTCAAATTTCTGGAGATAGTACATACTGTATAGTGGTGAACTTGTGCTTTGTCCTCTCATAATTATGGCTTCACCTTATCCAGTATGTAAAGCATTGGTTCCCAAACTTGGCCTTGAATGACCCCTTGCTCATTTCAGTGTTTTCTGAATAGAAGTGATAAAGCAGTCAAAACACTGAAATGTTTCGAGCAAGGGCAATTACAGGGCCAGGGATGGGAATCACTGATATGGAGCAGCCAATGACCAAATGATCATAATGTACAGTCGTGGCCAAAAGTTTTGAGAATGACACAAATATTAGTTTACTGCTTTTAGATCTTTGTTTCAGTTGTTTCTGTGATGTAGTGAAATATAATTACAAGCAYTTMATACRTTTCAAAKGCTTTTATCGACACTTACATGACATTTATGCAAAGAGTCAGTATTTGCAGTGTTGTCCTTCTTTTTCAGGACCTCTGCAATTCGACTGGGCTGCTCTCAATCTACTTTTGGGCCAAATCCTGACTGATAGCAACCCATTCTTTCATAATCACTTTTTGGAGTTTGTCAGAATTAGTGGGGTTTTGTTTGTCCACCTGCCTCTTGAGGATTGACCACAAGTTCTCAATGGGATTAAGATCTGGGGAGTTTCCAGGCTATGGACCCAAAATGTTGGTCCCCGAGCCACTTTTGCCTTATGGTGCTCCATCGTTCTAGAAAATGCATTGTTCTTCACCAAACTGTTGTTGGATTGTTGGGGGAATTCACTGTTGGAGGGTGTTTTGGTACCATTCTTTATTCATGGCTGTGTTTTTGGGCAAAATTGTGAGTGAGCCCACTCCCTTGGATGAGAAGCAACCCCACACATGAATGGTCTCAGGATGCTTTACTGTTGGCATGACACAGGACTGATGGTAGCGCTCACCTTTTCTTCTCCAGACAAGCCTTTTTCCAGATGCCCCAAACAATCGGAAAGAGGCTTCATCCGAGAATATGACTTTGTCCCAGTCCTCAGCAGTCCATTCGCCATACCTTTTGCAGAAGATCAATCTGTCTCTGATGTTTTTTTTGGAGAGAAGTGGCTTCTTTGCTGCCCTTCTTGACACCAGGCCATCTTCCAAACGTCTTCGCCTCACTGTGTGTGCAGATGCGCTCACACCTGCCTGCTGCCATTCCTGAGCAGCTCTGCACTGGTGACACTCCGATCCCGCAGCTGAATCCTCTTTAGGAGATGATCCTGGCGCATGCTGGACTTTCTTGGACGCCCTGAAGCCTTCTTAACAAGAATTGAACTTCTTTCCTTGAAGTTCTTGATGATGCTATAAATTGTTGATTTAGGTGCAATCTTAGTAGCCACAATATCCTTGCCTGTGAAACCATTTTCATGCAACGCAATGATGGCTGCACGTGTTTCTTTGCAGGTCACCATGGTTAACAATGAAAGAACAATGATTTCAAGCATCACTCCCCTTTTAACATGTCAAGTCTGCCATTCTAACCCAATCAGCCTGACATAATGATCTCCAGCCTTGTGCTCGTCAATATTCTCACCTGAGTTAACAAGACGATTACTGAAATGATCTCAGCAGGTCCTTTAATGACAGCAATGAAATGCATTGGAAAGTTTTTTTTCGGGATTAAGTTAATTTTCCAACTTTTCCAATTTCCAATATTTATGTAATTCTCAAAACTTTTGGCCACGACTGTACATAATCTTCATCAGAACACACACTTTTAGATTTTTTATTTATTATCCAGATATTAATAGTAAACTAAAATAACTTTGCTTGCCTCATCATCTATACCGCTTTATATTGTTTGCAGGGGGGCCTGGAGCCTATTCCAGGAGACCCCATGAGATAGAGTACACTCTGGACGGGGGTGCCAATCCATCAGTGCATGCACACACACCTTTGCACACTCATTCACCTACTGTTAGGAATGCTGATTAATCTAATCTGCATGTCTTTGCATGGGAAGAACATGCCGGCACCATGCACACAGGCCCAAGGTGGGAATCATGGAGATGCAGGGCAACAGTGCTAAGCCACAGTGTTGCCAAGATATTTGATTGTTACAGATAAATTAGAGACAGTGATTATAAATAAATCATAAATCACAACAATATTTAGAGATAGGAAGGAAACCAGGAAATCTATAGGTCAGGTATATGAACTACTTGAATGTCTTAATATTTTATTATTTATGTCACCAAAATTGGATCTTCCATCTGCACTCTTGAGGCCTGTTTGGCCTTTTCTTGATTTTTCCATCTGGCATACAATACAATATATGTTTTAACATTAATCTTCATTTTCTGTGCTCTAGCAACTAGTTGATTTCTGAGTTACCAATGAACATAAATAGAAGAAGCATACAAGGAAGTCAACCTTGACAGTCAGAGTGACCCTCTCGCGTGCCTTCCATACTTTACCAGCTATGTAGATCAGAGGATGAACTCGGTGGATTTGGTAAACATGCATATATTGGAGAAGACAGATCGCCTTTATGATTTTGCATTAGAGTTGGATTTCAAGTTTGAAAAAGTGAGGACACTGTCTTGGGCTAGAGACCACTTTTTCAAATGGACTTGGTCTCCGTGCCTGAGACCATAGCATAAAAGCACCCTTATTCACACACAACTAATTTTGGGGGCTTCTGACCTGACATTCCGACACTATGCTTCTAAAAACATCACTGCTTATAAGTTATTGTCTTATTTTATGATGATGGCAGGAACCCAAAAGATATTAAAATTCATTTTTCAAGTGTAGGCCAGATTCCAAACACCCGTCAGAGCAGGTTAGTTTGAGGGGAAATGTGTATTAAGTGAGAAATAAAACATGACAAGGTGTGCTACATAATAGGAAAATAATCCACACCACCCAATAATTGATTATTAATTTCTTATAACAACTTGTTTTTATTCCTTTTTTTTAATCTATTAATATTTATTTTTACGTAACTAAATGAAAACTGAAACATCTTTAAAACAAGTAGTTCCTGTCATTACTTCTATTACAGGCTGCTCCAGACATGTTTTTTTTTTATTTTTTTTTTATATCTCTTGTTTAAATGTGGGAGAAATGAGTAGGCAGTCCAGGAGCACAATGATAGGAAATAGCTGTCCTGTAAACCTGTCCCGATGGTGAATAATCCTAATTTCAGAAAATCCTCAACAAGACTTAATTCACAGCTCTGAGACAAAATGGAGTGCATTAAAGCATGTGCGTAGTAAACACTCCATTTAAACTGCAACACCAAGATTCTACCCAGGATTTAAATGCGCAATCTCGTGAGAACATACGAAACATAAAAACCAAGCCTGTGTGTTTACTTATGTTATGGTTAACATTATATATTTGTGTTAAAGGTGTATAAGACTCACTTTGTTGGACGTACAAACAAATCATACGTACAAACATGATCTTGGAACGGAACTCATAAGTCTGTGACTTACTATATAATATGACACAATGACACAGTATCAGTCTCAAAATAAATAAATGGTTTTGCATTATGGCAAAGGAAGCTGAAGAATAAATCTAAAAACTATAGGAATATAAAATATGTATTGCTTACCATTCTTCCCCTGTATTATTTGGCATGGTTAAAAAAAGACCAGTCATTGTTATCATTTTAATAGCACTTTCACAGCAACATAATCTTTATGAGGTTTTTTAGGTCCGGAAGTATTTTTTTTCTACAAAACAGTATTGTTTCCAACAACAATTTTCTGTTATTAAACTGCTTAAATTCCGAAATAACAGACAGATTGAGAAATGGGGCTCTGCAATGGGTCTGTGTTCTCCATAAAGCTGCTGAACTGTATTGTCGGAGGTCACAGCAGCTTTGACTGCAATATCACTGAGTTCAGTTTTAATTCCGTGCTGAGTGGTGTGAATGGCCATCTTTAGTGTTCATTTCTTTGGAGAACTGGAAACATAAAAGTGTTTAAAAATGCATTGCCTTCCCCAGAGACTCATGCTCTGTGCTCTGTCTGAATCTGGTTTTAAACCATGGTCAAGGAGAGGAGCAAAAATAGACACTTTAAAGAGCACAGACTTTAATTCAGTGGGAGAAAGTGGGAGACAAGTCCTGCCTTAATCAAGTGTCTTGGTGCATTCTAGCAATTTTTTATAACGTTAGTTTCAGTATTAAAACATGCAAAGCCAACTAACCTCATGCAAGCTCTGCAGGAAACCCCATTTTTTATTGATTTGAAATGAGCACAGCAAAGTATATCTGAGGTATTTTTAGATGGCATCCATGTAACTGGGGAAGAAGTGAAGCTGCTATCTATGGATACAGAATGAGCAGAGCCTTAAAGGTTGAAGGTGGTTTGAGGAAGGTATCTACTGTAACAATGAACAATAGAGTAATTTGTAACTCATACATTCTGACATTTAGGTAGAAGTAAAATAAAATAAAATAAAATAAAATAAAATAACCAAACAAACAAACAAATGAATAAATAACTTCAAACTCACCACCCCATAGTATTGGTTTTCATATGAGTTTCATATAAGTTTATAAAATACATAATTTATGGAAATGATTGATTACTAGTACTCAGAATTTGACAAAAAACTTTATTTTTTATATAAATAACAGTCATGTCAATATCAATAATAATGTATTTAACTACGGATTTGCATTTAACAAATACTGAACTTTAAATTAAAAACAAACGAAAAACCTTTTTTGTCACCTTTTCCCCATATTTTCATACTTTATCCAGTCTACATTATCCATTCTATTCATGCAACTACTGTTATTTGAAAAGCAGGCGCACTGGGACACACTAGGACACACTGTCATAACTGAACATGTAGTTAAATTGGCTGTGATGTGACTCATAATTGATTGATTTTAAGCCATTAAAGTAAATGACATCTCTGCCCCCATCTACTTTTAAAATAATTGCTATACCTCTGATTTCATCAGGAAACACCTTCCAGCAGAATGATGACAAAAAAATGTCACAGGGTGAGGAAGAAATGACTTATGTACATTTTCCCTATACTGTATATTCGCAGTTAAGGTTTATTTATTTATTTATGTATTTATTTATTTATTTATTTATCATAAGAAATGAAGATCAGCTTTTCTGAACTAGTTATTGCAAAAACAGTGCACCAGTGTGCCAAGTACATTTGCAAAACCCATCAAGCACCATGATAAAGACCATCCCAGGCAAGCAAGACGAAAAGTTACCTCTGCTGCAAAGGAAAAGTTAATTTAGAGTTACCTGCCTCAAAATTCTCCAATTAATAGCACTTCAGATTGATTGATTGATTGAATGATTTACAGAGCATGACTAGAAGACACATCTCAGTATAAACTGTTCAAAAGATTAGAGATGATTGCATATTTTGGATGCCTTCAGCATCCACCATGAAAGACCATGGAGTTAGAAGGTGTAGCCCAACTTTTGACTAGTAGTGTACTTACTTACTGTACTTACAGTACATACATACATACAGTAAACACACACACACATACACACACACACGCACACACACACACACACACACTGCAACCAATGCAGCTTAAAATCCTGCACAGTGGCCAGAGGGATTTTGAACCATTCTTCTTGCAGAATAGTGGCCAGGTCACTACGTGTTGTAGGTGGAAAAAAATGTTTCCTGACTCGCTCCTCCAAAACACCCCTCAATAATATTTAGATCTGATGATTGTGCAGGCCATGTACATTGACCCTGTGCAGCTCCCGACGAACACTTTTGGTAGAAACAGGAAGGTTGAGGTGCACATTTAATTCTGTAGTGAGTCAGGCAGCTGTGGGTTTATGTTTTTAGGATACAATCCAGGTTAGCATCCAGGTATCCTTTTCAGACACGTTCCTCTTCCGTCCACAGTTACTACTGTTGGATATGGTTTTTCCTTCTTAGTGGTATGCTGACATTACCCTGGATACCGTGGCTCTTGATACATCACAAAGACTTGCTGTCTTGGTCACAGAGGTGCCAGCAAGACGCGCGCCAACAATATGTCCTCTCTGATATTTTTGATAACTCTGATATGTCACCCATAATGACATATGCATTGCAATATTTTAAGCAAAACTGTGCCATTACTCTGCTAATTAAACCTTCCCACTCTGCTCTTACTGCTGGAATGTGCAGTCAATTTCAAATTTAGCCATGAAGCATGTTTCAGTTTCATTGTTTTTGTCCATCCCCTATATATATATACTGTAGTATTGTGCAAAAAGCTTGAGCCACCACTCATTTCTTCATATTTGGTTTCCAAAGAGCTCTCATTTACAGTCTTGTTCTTACACATCACCAGTGGGTATTATCTACAAAAAGTGCCCAAAAAAGGAACAATTGGTGAATGAGTGACAGGACCATGTGCTCCCAATGCTCAATAATGCAAGTGGGAAATAAAGGCTAAAATATCTGGTCCAGTCCCACAGAAGAGCTACTGTAATACAAATTGTTAAGAAAGGGAATGCTGGCTAAGATAGAAAGGTGTCAGAACACATAATGCATCACAGGTTTTTGTCATGATGAAAGCTTCTGCAATAGATCTATGTAAGCATCAGAAATGGACAATGAAGAAATGGATGAAGGTGGCCTGATTATTCACAAGTCTGATCCAGGGGGATCTCACTTCTCAGTTTACAGGCCTGGATTAGATGTGAGATCTTTTGCTTACATCTTGGTTAATAACATATACACATTTATTGATGTTTTATTTATAATTTGAAAGTAAATGTATTGTTGGTCGCTTTGCACCTCCAGGGTTGAGGGTTCGATTTCCACCTCAGGTCTATATGTACGGAGTGCTTGGTTGGTTTGCTTCATGTGCTCCGGTTTCCTACCACAGTCCAAAGACACGCAGACTAGTTTAATTGAAATCTCTGGATTGCCCATAGTGTGAATGAGCATGTGAGTGTATGTGTGTGTGCCCTGCGATGGATTGGCACCTTGTCCAGGGTGTACCTGCCTCAGGCCCTAAGTCTCCTGGGATAGGCTGCAGACTCCCCAAGACCCTGTACAGGATACGTGGTACAGAAGATGAATTAATGAATTAAATGTATTCCTGTCTAGTAGCTTTGTGACAATGCTGAACCCTGGAGGTGCTAAGGTGCTAATCACTAACCACTACGCTAAAATACAGACTCATTCTTTACCAAATGTTAAATTATGCCTTATGGTCCTTAATACTTTGACTCATGAATGGGTGGCTTAAAATGGGAATAAAATCTAAAAACCTGATCATCTAGGTCAGGGGAAGGAACAAGATGGTTGAAATCGGGTCTCGGGATAAGTTCGATTGAAAGTAAAGACTAGTGGTCCACATAAAAGCAGGGCTAGGATCTAAACAGAGCAAGAGTTACATTCCTCCTGATATCAGTAACAAGGAGTAGAAGCTTGTAAATCTTGTGGGTTAGGGTTTATGAGCTTCAAGGTAGACGTATAAGACCTAAGAGAACAGAAGTTCTTGGTTTTGCACAATGCTGAAACTGATTACATCAGGTACTTTCAAAGACTTGAAAGGAACATTTTCTGAAAAATTCTGTATGAGGAATCTCATGACTTTGCTGAAGAAGATGGAGACATACGTAGGGGGTATCTAAATATTAATCGAAAAAAGATGAAACTCCAGTTCAGAAGTCCTACAACTCAATTTTGAAACTACTGAATAAAGAGGTACAGGATTATGTTCAAAACCTTAAAAGAAGCTTCAGTAGGAATCTACATAATTATACTCTTTGCCAGTTCTTTGTGTTACCAAAAAGACAGAAGTCTAAGGCTGTGTTTTGACTCTTAGAGAGTTGAACAGCAAAGCTATTCTGTATGAGCACCAACTGCTATAAATACAGAATGTATTGGACAGGTTGAGGGATTCACTTGGTTCTCCATCCCATATCAGGGAAGTGTTTATCATCAAGAATTTTTTGAGGAAAGATCAAGATACATCAAGATATGCACTCCCTAGGGTTTATTTGAATCGATTTGGCTTATCTATTGACCCAGCACCAATTTAGAAGTGTGTGGGGACTAAACGTTACTTGGATTTCTGACTTACCAGTTATATGAATGATTGTGTTGACTGGAGGTCCTACCATGGTCATAAAAATGGGAATAAATACAATGGTCACCATTGGCCTCCACGGGCCCCAGTTGGACTACAGAGGTTCTTAGAAGGATGGATGGATGAATTTCTTTAGGCTTGCTTAGCCTTTGTACAATTGACTGTAGGGTCATCATGACTTCAACAACAAAAGCCTATGAAGACAGATGAACAAGAAAAAAAAGAATGAAAAGAGCAAACTGAGGTTTGTTGGTTTGTTTTGGTGTGTTGACAAGCTAACACATCGTCCTACACTAGCAAACCCTCACTTCAACCTACTGTTTGTTTTTTATAGAGAAAGGCCTTCAAAGTCCTAAGCAGTGGTGGCCGGTCAATACGGGGCACAGGGGCGCTGCCCCCTCCTTAAAGTTAGGCAGAGAAGAATGCTCCTTTAACATGTAATTATTTAACATAATAATTCTTTATTTTAATAAGGGAATAAAGTCATTTGGTCACAATATTACAATATATTTCTTAATATAATTTATTTGCAATTAAAAACATCTAAACTATATTACGTTCATTTGTGTTCGTGTTCGCGGGGCGCCAGACAAATGAGTGTCTATATAGGAGCGTACATTTTTGAAAAGCATGTGACCTGAGGCTGAGCTCTGATTGGATTTTGTCAAATCATCCTTCGGGCGCAGCACTTGTCCGCCCTGAACCCTCCCACTTTTGTTCTTAGCGAATCAATATTGTTTTTAAATATTTGGGCTCATGTGATTGGACCATTCTCAACGAGTCTTCCAGCACTTCTTACGGCAAGCGGAGTTGCTGACTGGATGCGATGTGAGTCATGTCTTTATTTTATGCTAGTAGTAATGATGCATAATCACCTGATAAATGGCTATTTACAGGCGAGTATTAAAAGTTTCATTTTAATTTTGTTTGTGCTATTCTTTACAAGGACCGACATGGTAAATTTTGGGTAATAGAATATGGACCTGGAATTTTAACCCTGCAGTGTGCATTAACCACTTGTATTCTGGAAAGATGGAGTTCTTATCTATCTAAATATTTGCTATTTGGGGGGATTTCATGTACTATACATAAGGATTTCCTGTAAGCACTGACAATAATTTGCTATGCAAAGTCAGGCTTAATGATATTTGGTATAAGGCCTGGCATTTTTCACAAATCCCATGAATCTGCAAAATAGCAGAGAAACTGTGTCATGTAGTGTAGTTTCCACAGTGTGGCAAAGGGACAAATCCATGAAAGATGATGTACCATGGGTAGCTTCTCTGAGGCTCAGATCATTAGACAGTATGGAGGATGTCTAAAACAGATATGAAGACTGCAAGGGATGATGATCCTATAATTGAAAAAGTAGTTAAACGTCAGGGAAATTATTGGGTTCCAAATAAGGAGAACAAAATAAATATGACCAGAGAAACAAACTTGAGCTTGAGGAAGGACTTCTCTACAGGCATTCTGCAACTCACAAACAGTTATTTCTACTAGAGAAGCTGAAACCACTGGTGCTGTAAAATGTGCACAATGAAATGGGTCATGTCAGATTGGATAAGTGATTCACTTACCAACCCGGTCTGAGACAGGTAGCGTATGCTTTGGGAGTAGATGCCTTTGGACCACAGGATAGAAAGACTAGATAGAGGCCTTTAGGACCTAAAGAGGGACCAATCTTTAGGCTGTGCATTGCAGATTTGAGATCATAGGAGCAGGAGCTTGTGGAACACAATTTTGGCAGGAATGAGATCTGAAAAAAAAAGCATAATGCCTGGGCCTCAAAATTGCAACAACAGAATCAAGGTAGAGCTTAAAGATAGGCATGGGCTCCAAGATGGAAATTGGGCATCCTTTGACACACACAGTGGCGTAACATTTTTCATATGCAGCATGTTTATGAGTGTCCTAATTAGTGAAACATAAAATTAAAAGAAGAGAACCAGGGGCAGGTTATTTTGTTGTCAACAAACACATTAATAAAAAATATGGTAATAGAAATATAATTCATGAGCTCTGTTTTAATAACAGCAGCTCATGAAAACATATTACCGTGAGTATAATTACACTCCCACTTCTCAGTGTGGAATGGTGAAAGATACTTGATTTATATGAAAATCCTGTGCTGTCAGTCAAATAAAATGGTGAGCCAACTGTGTGCTGCTTGTAAAGTAGGTGTGTGAGTGACAGAAAAGGGGAATGCTGCTGTGGGAATGGAAGGCTTCGGCTTTAGATTACGGCTTGCCAGTGTTACATAAGCCCTGATTAACACATCTGTATATGTGTCTGTCCTACCAACAGTTTTCCTGCTGAACAGAACAAAGTGCGAAGTATTGCCTAAAGCTGTGTTAAAACGCTGATATTCTAGGAGACGATCAAACGTGAGCCAGTCTAAACACTCAAGCACAAGTACCTTTGTAAAGAGATACTGTATATTGAAATGTGAGATAGAAAATTTTACAAAGAAGAACACTTGATGGATTTCTTATTGATCTTTGATATTTCCTTTTATGCAATATCTCTCTCTCTCTCTCTCTCTCTCTCTCTCTCTCTCTCTCCAATCTGTATGTGGTGTGTGCTACGTTGGTCTACATGAAGCCAGAGTAGCAGCGGAACAAAAGGATTTCTGCTGAGGCTGTGACTCTGAGGCAGCAGTGCTAATGCTGAGGCAGATATTGGCCCTCAGAAGGGATTTTTCTCCCCTCTCCCCACAATGCACACACTCTGCTTTGGTTGTGAAAGCCTGCTTAAAGTGTTTAATTATATTATGTAAGCTGACTGATCAAGGAAACATATTAAGAGGCTCCTCTTGAGCACATTACTTTGTGTGTTGGGATTTCAGGCTCTTATCCTCAAGCCTCAGCGCTCACTCTCTCACTAGCTTGTTTTTCTTTTTTGCCCTCTGATCACTCACTTGACACTTCTCGCCCTTCTTCCCTCTCCTTCCTATTTCTTCCACCTGCAGATTAACAAGTATTAGTCCTCCATCACAACCACAAATACACACTGCTTATAAGAAGACTTCATTTGGGGTAATGTTTTCAGATATTTTTCCTTGAGCTGTCTCACCTTTGCCATGCTCTCTCTCTCTCTCTCTTTGTCTCTGCATTATTTTATTTCAAAATTAAGGAAAATGGTTTGCTGTGGAATGTATACAGTATAGACATGTTCTGTGATGAAATCTTGCACGTAGCATGCATGGAGCTCTATGTTTGGACCATGTGTTTATGTTTTGCTTATCCAGTGCATTGGCTTATAACCTACTGTACATCCTGTACTTCTTTTGTTCTATGACTAAATCAGAGAAAACTTGTGCATGTTTTCATGTGAAAATGCAGCAGACAGAGCTAGTAGTTAGTTTATAAAATTTTAAACTTTCCACTTTTGGAATATTTTAAATTTTAAGAGAGTATACAGTTCATAACTGCAAATTGTATATTAAAACATACAACATAATTAATATTTGATAACTTTTCATGATATTTCATATTGTTTACTTATGTTACTTATATTCATAGTGACACTGCATGAAGAGTCACATGAAAATTTTATGTTTTTTTTTTTTTTTACCACTAATGGAAAACATCTGTACATTTTCACTTTTGCACAGGATATCAGGAAGAAGTCCCATTTCTTCCACATTCCAGGAATCAGTAGCCTAGAATTTTAATAAGAACACAGATCTGTTAGTGTGGATCTGCTAGTGATCTGCTGGAAATAGAACAGAATAATAATAATAATAATAAGAAGATGATGATGATGATGATGATGATGATGATGAACTTTCTTCTAACTGTGAGGTTGTGTTAAGCTTATCTGTTCTAACAAACCCTGGGGTTTAGATTATGATTTGCTATAAGAAATTGGTCTTATGTATGACATTTTTCAATGGGGGTAATATTCAAACCATTCAATGTCTTCGATTATTGATTATTCCCCTAAAAGAGTTGTTCACTGTTCATACCATTGATCATTACTGTAGGCTTTGATGCATCATATTTGTGACTTATTTACAAATGGATCACCTTGTGCTAAAAGATAAGGTGTATCATTGAATTATCACAATGCCATCAACCCCACTATGACTGCAGCTGTTATAAATAACATGAAGAATGGCTGACGCACAGGGAGGAACCAAATGCAAAAAGGGGCCATGTATTCCCAGTCAGCTAAGCTTTACAAGTCGACTGCACAATAATTGCATCTCTCGAGAATCCAGATGAAAAAATAAAAAAATAAAAGTTTCAAAAGCAAAGAGCTAAGCAGTTCATGAGGGCACCGATTTCATAAGGAATAGATTTAATTTCTACTCAGAAACCTCTTCACAAGCCAAGGAGAAGAAAGAATTATGTAGCTCCTTTGTCAGCTACTGTATGTATCATGCTGCAGATCTTTTTTTTTTTTTTTTTTAATAAATGCTAAAATCAAATAAAATATTCTGTGTGTAGCAGGTGTTAAATAACATTTATTTATAGTCAGTACTGTCTGAAGTATTATCCAATTTCTGATAATGATACCACTGAATTCAAACACTAGGGATATCAATTAAACATTGATAGTTCAATTGCATCTATAAACCATAACATTCACTTGCTATAATATTTCATTTGACAAAATATGGCTTTCATTAAAGTGCATATTTACATAAATCTTCTGCAACAACATTTATTTCTGCCTCAAAGTCTTCTCATTCCTCATCCCTAAGACTTTCAATGGGGTTAAGATCAGGACTCTGTGATGGCCATTTTATTCATATTCATTTTTATCAAATAAATTTCATTGAATTAATTTAAACCTGATGAAACATGGTATTGTTGTCCTAGCATATGCTGGTGACATCAGGAAAGAAAAAGAAAATGATAGGATAACCAAGTCATTCAGGTTGTCAGCAGAATTCAATGAGCTTCTGCCAGAGAATGTTGCTGAGTCTAGACCTAGCCAGCTGGAGCAAACCTAGATCATAGCACTGCCTCCAGGTGGTGGAACAGTGGGCACCGTCCATGATGGGTGCATCGCCTGATGAGCACTTTCCTTTTTACCTGAATGCACATTTTTCTATTGCTTCAAAATCTAATCCTTATACAGACAACCAAGGAGAAAACCACTGTTGAAAGCACCTTAAAAAGAAATTGCCAAAGTGCCTATTGACAAGCACAATGCTTCTGGGAGAATGTTCTTTAGACACACAAGACTAAAATTGAGCCTTTTTGCAAGTCACACCAGCTGTTTGTTTGAAGAAAAGTGCATTGTACCTACTTTGAAACAGGGAGGAGTTGGTTATGTTCTAGGGCTCCTTTGCTGTATCTGGTACAGACTGTCTGGAATCTGTACAATGGAATCTCAAGAATATCGAGGAATTCTGGAGGTAAACGTACTGTCCAGAGTCAGAAATCTCAGGCTCAGTCACAGGTCTCAGACATCTCACTGACAGCTCGATTGCAGTGATTACCTCAAAAGGTTGTACAACAACGTATTAGGGTAAGGGTCTCATCATGTTCAGTATATCCAGGCCAGCTTTATACAGTAGTCTGAAACACAATTCAAAAGCAACGTATTTTGATTTTCATTTGTTGTTCATTAAATTATTTATGATTACTTTCTCAGGTTCGAGGTTTTTTTTTTTTTTTTTCGAGAATACCAAGAAATTCATCCATGTGTATTAACTCAACGGTGCCTTTTTTAACTTTTACTCCAGGCGGTGTATGTAGATATAGTAATTATACACTTCATGATTCTGTTGTTACTAGGCACCATACAAGGAAATGGGGGGGAAAAAAATCCCTGAAAAAGTCAACATTTTTGTGTTCGCACTGTTGTTTCCTGTTTGTCATTAAGTTACTGGGTGGCTGTTATGTTGAACTTGATGTGCACCACTCCAATCTAATGACAAGTTGGATTATTGATGTTTTATCATATCATATAAAGCAGAGAACTCGGATTGAACAGACCTACATAAATTATGAAGACAGTAACTAAAAAATGAAGTCTGTTTGAATCAACTGTGCCTGCTTGAGGGCATTTGTTGTTATGTTTACTCACACTGCTGAAACTTCACTACTCAGGATCCTGACAGGTCTCTTGAAACTTGAACAGAATGAGTACAGCACAAACTTTGTGTTCCAACACACATTATATAGGCATCTTAAAATGAAAATGTAAAGTAGGTTCAACTATTGGTTTCCACAGGCAAAGTTAAGCCTTCTTACAGTATGAGCATAGTAAATACTATGGTCTAGGCAATATTATATATGTATAACATTTGTTTGTATATATGCTATATATTCATATGTACATTTATTATGTGCTGTAATGTTATAACAGTGGCATGGTGGCTTAATCATTAGCACTGTCACCTTGCACCTCCAGGTTTTGGGTTCGATTCCTATGTTGGGTCTGTGTGCATGGAGTTTGCATGCTCTCCCATGCTTGGTGGGTTTCCTCTGGGTTCTCTGATTTTCTGACACAGGCCAAAGACAGATTAGGCTAATTGGCATTGCCCGTAATGTGTGAATGTTGACTGGAGGTCCTACCAGACTTCAAGCAGTCTTTGCATTCAACAATTTTGCTTTCAAATATTAAAAATTATATCATATATTCAAAATAATAAATTCATTGTTTACTGTGTTATATTTTATTTTTATATGATTATCTTTATGTTTTTAGAAAATGTTTATATTCTTTGCATTAAAAAATGTAGCTTTCAAATATTAAAAATTATATCATATATACAAAATAATAAATGCATTATTTATTGTGTTATATTTTATTTTCATAGGATTATCTTTATGTCTTTAGAAAATGTTTATATTTACTGTATGTTAAGAATTTACTCATGAAATGTAAAACTGTATTGAATCTAAAATATATATATATATATATATATATATATATATATATATATATATATATGCTATTAAAAAATCAGCCATGTTTCTTTCTGTTATCTTCTTTTAAAGACTTGTGGAAACATAAAATAATAATAACAATAAATAAATTAAAAACATTCTCAAGGTCAGTGAAAATCGATTTCAAACAAAAAAAGATTTCAAACAAAGCTGAAAAAAAATCTACTGGAAAGATAATCTACAAAGAGATTGGTGCCTTTGATCGATAACCTGCAACAATTTCAAAACGCACTGCCTTAATTTACATTTTAATACAAAGACACTAATGATAATACTTATACAATAAGTGTGTGTTTTTGTTTTGAATTTGAACAGGTAAATGTTCTTTGCTGTATTTGTGCAGCAAGGGACTTTTCTTATGGCCGTCTTGTGAGTCCAAAATCTGTTACAGTATAAACATAGAGTTATGTCATAGAGCCAGTTTAGACATTGCATATGTGGAGTGAGGGAGAGGAGAGGATTAAATGTCATTAATAATGTGCATAAGGAAAACCCAAGACCCACTGGAGAGATTATATCTTAAAGTTAGTTTGGCGATGCCTAAGAATTTTACCATTTTAATTTATTTGTTTCTAAAATAAAATCATTTTATTTCCATAATAACCCATTCTGTCCCTTGTGGGTCAATCGTAATAAGCAAGGCCCACTGTAAATAAATAAAGAAACTAAGGCTATGTTCACATTACAAGCCACTATTTCATTTTTGAATTTTTTGGTCAGAACAGATTTTTATGGCATGGCAGTTCACATTTATAATGACAACTGACTTTTGCCTGACTCTAATGTAGAATGGCATGCATGCGCCATCGATGCATCTTTGCTTGTGCCATCTGGATTAAAACATTATATTTGTGCTTAATTTATTTCAAACAACAGATGCAATTTTAGCAAAAATATTCTTGATGTCACGTGTGGGGTTTAGTAACTGAGGCATAAATGCAGAGGTTAAGACTTACCAATTGTAATAAAGAAAAGCAAACACAAACAAAACCAATTTCAACATGAACAAATAAAAACTATGGCCAAACGAGAGAAAACAGCAGAACGATAGACAACAGTATGACAACAGAGTTAACACAGTATTAGAACAGATGCATACTGTCAAAATAAAGACATGACTAGAAAGGCTGGTGTGATTGCGATATCCCTGGTGCCGTGGGCTCTTCCATTTAGATTGATATGCATTGGCACCCCAAGCTTGAATAGGTGCAGTGTGTGTTCCTTCTTTTTACGCCATGGCCTACATGAGATGGCTTGTCGGTGCTCACAGCAGCACATGCTCAAGCAGGTGGCAGGGCTGCACTTTCCCTCGTGTTTTTGGATGGCAAGCTCGGGCAGATATGTCAGCGGCACTGATGAAGGGGCTGATAAAGGAAGTTCGCGACAATCCGTGAGTATACTGATATTCCAACACAATATCATGTGTAGCAAGCACTGACTGGAACATAACAGTATAGCATACATAGTGTACTTAAGCAGATGCACGATCAACGTTGCAAACTCACCTTTATGCCATCCCTGGGATGCAGGGAATTGCCACACACATGTGCGGAAGGGTCCTCATTCGCAGCTTTGGAACAGCAGAAGAGTGGAGAGTGGGTTGTCCTGGCCTTTGCTCATGTGGACTTTAATGCGACCTAACTCCTCCATTCCCTCCTGTGAAACTCAGGCACACACCCACTTGTGAGTCTCCAACAGACAGCTTTTATGTCCCTCCTGTGAAACTGAGGCGCAGCCTGCATGAACGAATGCCCACCGGAGGCCAGGATCTCTCTCATGCAGTGCTCAATTGGCAGTGCTTCCTTTATTCACCTCAGAAGTTTCTGGAGAATGTGGCACTGCTCCACCCACATGGCGCACTCGCCTTTATAGTGTTGGCCGTTCAACATGAGGCTCTGAGACTTAAACGTTTTACTCAAGCCATTGTTACTCTGGACTTTGGACTCCAAACTAAGTTCCCATGTCGCTTTTATATATATAAATCTGATTTGTGCGTTCAGACAGCCGTCAAAAGTTGGATCTATTTCACATTAGGGTGAAAAAAATGGAGTTGAGTCAATTCATAGGTCAATGTGTGATTTAACAAACAAACAAACAAACAAACACACAAACAAACAAACAAACAAACAAAGCCTTCCTTTGAAACTGGTCAGGTACATGGACTGAAGTGAAAATGAGAGCCAAAAACTTGCCATTTCTTCCCCCATGCATTTTGCACGAAACAAACAAATGACTATATATCAAAACACTCTATTATAGATAATAAATCTATTTATTTCCCTCAGCTTTATGTTTATGTTTACTTTAATTAATATAAACCTTGAGACAACTGCTTGCTTGAGACATCATCAGTCTGTGCTAACACATTGCAATGTAAAATATGATGTTTCATTGAATGTTAATTCTAGGCATTAAAACAGGCAGAGATGGATCACTCAATTCCAGTCTCCTGGAGAGATGTTTGCAAAGTGATTAAAATTTTAAATATCTGCTTTGGATGTGAGGCCAAAAGAAAGGTCCCTCTTTCCCAAATCCTCTCTCTATCTAATAAAGGAACCTATGCTAACTAAAAGCAAAGAAAATATCTCCAATGCTAAACAGGAGGGCTTTGTTTCCTTATCTGCTTTCTCCTTCATTAAAGCTGTCTCTCCTTGGAAGTACAGAGGTGGTTCTGATCTTTCCACCTTCTCCTGCACAATATTAATGTCCTCAGGTGTGCCATTCGCTGTAATGGAAACCACACAGTCATTAATATCCAATTAGCCAGCTAATGATACAGTGTTAAGAGCCAGCAGGCCAAGCAATCTGTCTCCTTCACGCTTTCCTCTGTTCTTGGAGCTGTGAATAGCGTCATGGTTAACAGGGCAAAACGCTGGAATAACACAGGGAAACATGTCTCCACATTAACATATCCCTAATGCTCATTGCTCATCTATTTGGGCATTGCTGAAGCAGACGCAAACCAGGGAATACACCAGGGAATATATTACGTACATGACTACGTTTCTAGCAGCCATGAATATACTGTATAAGAGAATATGCTATTTGTTTCTTTTTCCTAAAGGGGCACATACTTTATATACAGTAAGGGCAGCTTGTTAAAGAAACAGCTTTGGTCCCATCTGCTTGTAAAACTCAAAGCACTCGCATGAAAAAGTGACTTCTTGCAGGACAAAAAAACAAACAAACAAAAAAAAACTTTGGGAATAATACATCTAGGGGTCATGGTAGGTTTGTGGTTAACACTGTTGCCTTGAACCTTCTTGGTTGTCGCTTGAAATCTCTGGTCTGTGATTAGAGTTCACAAGTTCTCTCCAAAGCTTGGTGGACACTCTGCATACTCTGGTTTCCTAGCAAAGGCCAAAGATATGTGGTGTAAATTACATGGGGTGGGGGGTTACAAATTGCCCATAGTTTAAGAATGGGGAGCGGGGAGGGTAGGGAGGGTGAGTGTTTGCACCCCATCCAAGATGTATCCTGCCTTTTGCCCTACTGTATGTTCCCAGGGATAGGCTCCAGACCCCTGCGACCCAACACAAGATAAGCAGTATAAATAAATGATGGATGGAAACATACACATCCAATGACAATATAATTCATTAACCAATAATAATTATAATATCAATGTACTGTAGTCAACACTTATGCCAAAGGTTATATATTATTAATTCCATATTTCCCAATTATAAAACATTGGTGAAGAATTTTCTCATAGTGGCATGCAAATAAGATATTTATTACAAGAACAATACAATTCCATGCCCATTGCAAAACTGCATATTCTAGTGGATATGATATTATAAACGAAACATTTACACAAACATAAAACATATGAAGACATGCCATCGCCTGTATGAACAGGACCAAAAAGAAAAAAAGAAAAAGGCAAATGGTTGGGATTAATTAAGTTAATTAATTAAGATTAATGAACATACCATTTTGAACACTATTTGTTGAATGGATTGATTGATTTGTTTGTTTCATTGTTTTTACCTGCATCTCTAAGTGGCCATGGTTTCGACATCCAAAGTAAAAGCAAATGGCATATACCTACTGTACAAAGACTTTGTACCTGGTATAGTTACTATTACTCACTTTTACTCCAGTATCTATCATTTTGCCAAGCATCTACTGTACTTGAAATATCAACATGGCAAAAGCAATATTTCAAACTTTTGTTTGAAGTCACAGGGTGGTTGAGCAAACTTTGAGGAAAGCAAGTGCTACTGACCTTTTCCATTAAATTACGGAAATTCACCATTAGTTAATCTCAGTCTTATTGACAGGAGAGGGCATAATGAGCGACCCACTGTGACAGTTGTCATTACAGGGAAGTGAAGGACAGAGGAAGGCTTATTTAAAGTAACTTTTTAATTTCAATACACACATACACACACACATGCTCCAGACCAGTGCTCTCACAAAAAAAAAAAAAAAACAAGCAAGCAAACAAACAAACAAAAATGCACCTCTAAATAATATGCCACAGGTGGAAAACATAACATGATACCAGTTGGGTCATCCATTAACAGAAAAGATCTTATTCTGCAATCTTAAACTCTCTTAGAAGATCTGACCTTCTACTGTTAATACATCTGAATGCTTTTACTTAGTTAGTTCCATACTTACTTACTCATTCATCCACGTACTTACTTATCTTTAGCAGCACCATCCACTTAATATAATATACTATATTTAAGCAATACCACATGAGAGGGAGTGCTGTTGTGCTGGATATCAGCACAACTATGATGCCTTAGGCAAATATCCAATAAAACAAGTGAATGTATTGTGAAAGCTTAAGGACAAGGCATAATTTTTTCTTGGTGAGTTCAATGCTTGTGTGTGCCAGGATTGTCAGGCCACCGGCAAGTACTATATAGAGTAAGTCAATTAATTCTGGCTAGATGCTTTTTGGAATTTTGCACCTGCTTTCAACCGTTAGTAATGGGAACTATGTTCCAGCTTAAAATCTCAAGAATACCTGGCAATATATGCTGCATTACAAACGCAAATGGATAATGTGCTTCAAGCCAGAAAATGTATTAATGTGAAAAAGTCCAATCCCAAAGTAGATTGATTTACAGACCACAAGCTCCTTACATGCAAATGTTTGATAGTGGTCCAATAGAAGAGAACTTCTATTAAACTGGACACCACTCTGAATGCTGAAAAAAAGAAAAAAAAAAGTTTAAAAGGTTTCTGGATGAGCAACTTTAGGATTGTGAAAAAACTTGAGATGATTTAAAAAAAATGTGCTTCAGAATGTCACCCAACATGTAGTAAAGAAGAGGAATGAAGACTGGCTCAGAAAGCAAGACAATCAGATCCAGAGTCAGCAAGAAAGACAAGAAAATACCTGGAGACATTAAAGCTCTTTGAGAAAAGATCAGAAAACGTAGGAACAAATGATTTCAGCAAAAACTGATGAAGCAGAGAGTTTTTCAAAGGAGAATAATCTCAGAGAGTTTTATGCAATGATCAATACTGTCCGTGGCCCAAAACACACACACACACACACACACACACACACACACACACACACACACACACACACACACACACACACACACACACACTTCATTCTGTAAGAGCAAAGAGTGGAACAAATTACCAGGGAGGAGGCGTAAGCTGCTGTCAATAATTCCAAACTCTAGAAGATTCCAGGTCCAGACAATATATTGTCCAACTTTCTTGTTTGTGGTGGACACACTCTAGTATCGTTCATGCTCACTATCTTCAATCTGTTTTGGATATCAGAAAACCTGCTATCAAAACCTGCACATTGCCTTTATTGATTTCACCAAGGCTTTCGACTGAGTAAACTGAGACCTCTTCCTCTCTCCATGATCTTGCATGCTAGATCATGTATTAATGGAGAACCTTCCAAACCAATCAAATGAAATAGAGGTGCCAAGCAATGATGTAAGCTTGATCCCACTCTGTTTTTGATATATTCTGCCACCTGCGCTACATTACATAAGAACACAAGTCTTGATTACAGCATCAAGGTTTGCAGTGACATATTTAACATTCAACACCTGTAATGATCGACCAAGACGCTCAGCATGAACATAAGAGAAGCCCAGTATGCAGGTGATATTTTCATTTTACTAACAAGGATGAATGCAATTTGTAATATTTTTCATTCGTCATTTCACACAAAATACAGTACTCATATAGAGGGTTACTTGGTCTGAAATAATGTTTGGGTATGTGATACGTGTAACAGCTACATGAGTTCCCCGGACGCATGGTTTCGGAGCAGATCATTGCCCAGAGCATTGCCATCCTCCCATAATCCATCCTGGATTACACACACTTCGCCATTCATATGATATAAAAAGAAAACATGATTCATTAGACCAGGCCATTGGGGTAAACAATACATCAACCCAGCCAAACAATACAAACCTTCCAGTTTGACTCATGACATGTTTTAAACTTATATGAATTAATAAACTTTATTCTTACACTCTATGTTAGAGGAGTGTGTAGGGAGAGAGAGAGAGAGAGAGAGAGATCTTTTAGCTTTAGAAAAGCACATATCCTGTTCTTTTTACTGCCTCAGCAGGCCAAATCTCTGTCACTTGTTTTTGCAGCAATACAAATTACGCAACAACATAATTACAGTGAATATGAAAGGCCGTAGGACAGGACCACTCTGCTGCTCTTTTTCAATGTGTGGCTGCGTGTCACTTCACATTTGGTCTTACCTAACAGAGATGATGTAGGGTGTGTTACAAAGCTGTTGTCAAACTGCAACCACAAACAATCCATTTTTGTTCTGTGTATCCACTGCTTGGGCAACTGGTAGGTGACTTTCTATGCTTTGTAATTTCTAGAAATGTCTAGAATATTTCATGGTTTTAAACCCCAAATCGCATTGCATCAGAAAGTTAAGAAGACTTGCATCAGTATTTTTTATTTCTGCAACATATTACAGCACTTCTCTCCAGTGCCTAGAAACCCTAGACATATAATTATATTATATTGATAACTGAAACAGACATCTTCAGGACTGGAACCAAAATACAGCAATGATTTTGTCAAGAGTAAATGAGAAGGTACTGTATATGCTAAACTGAAAAAGTTTGAAAGGCATAAAGTATCTTTTATACCTTTCAGCCAACTTTGACCTCATTTACTTTTTCGTCATCTATCTATCTATCTATCTATCTATCTATCTATCTATCTATCTATCTATCTATCTATCTATCTATCTATCTATCTATCTATCTATCTGTGTTCATTTTGTCAACAAAAAATTATTACTTTCTTTTTTCTGATTGGTCAAACAATGTCATGTGATTATTGTTGCTATGTCTGATTGGTAAAAAACAGTAATGTGGTAGAGCAACCTCCTGCATTTCTCTGGCAAAATAAAGAATATCTAATGTGTAGAATAAGGTTAGAAAAGTAACAAGCAGTGACTTAACATTAGGCAGAGAAGAATGCTCCTTTAACATGTAATTATTTAACATAATAATTATTTATTTTAATAATGAAATAAAGTCATTTAGTCACAATATTCCACTGTATTTCTTAATATAATTTATTTGCAATTAAAAAAATCGAAACTGTATTACGTCCATTTGTTTGCGTACACGGAGCGTCGGACAAACGCGTGTCTATGTAGGCATGTAAATTTTTGAAAAGCATGTGACTTCAGGCTGATTGGATTTTGTCAAATCATCCTTTGGGCGCAGTACTGTGTGCTCCGAACCCTCCCACTTTTGTTCTTAGCTAATCAATATTGTTATTAAATATTTGGGCTCATGTGATTGGACCATTCTCAACGAGTCTTCCAGCACTTCTTATGGCAAGCGGAGCTGCTGACGTGAGTCATGTGAGTAATGCCTTTATTTTATACTAGTAGTAATGATGCTTAATCACCTGATAAATGGCTATTTACAGACGAGCATTAAAAGTTTAATTTTAATTTTGTTTGCGCCCCCCCCCTCCCCCCCCACACACAAATTTTTTGCCCCAGCTGCCACTGGTAACAAGTTGAGTTTAGCCGAATGTAGCGGAGTAAGAGTAGTGTTTCTTCTTCGCAAATCTACTCAAGTAAAAGTAAAAAGTATGGTCTTGTAAAATTACTCATGGAAGTAATTTTTTTAGTTAAGCAAATGTAACGGAGTAAATGTAACTTGTTACTACCCACCTCTGTATAGAACCATGATCTTGCGCAGAAATATTGCAGTTATATAACGTTAGCCTATTATCATTAGCGTATGTTCTCATTAACATGTTAGCCACTCTTGAACTGATAATATTAGTTATGCAATCTTGTTTACCTCGCAAACAGTAAACCCTGAGAGTGGTCACAATTTGAATTAAATTCAATTGAATGCAATTCCTACAACCTTAATAGCAGCACAAATACTACTGATTTGCAAACTGCAATTTAGCAAAGCTAAGAGAACACATTAATGTCAGCTTTTTGAAGCCACTTTAACTCAGGCAGGAACAATTGAACTATTAGCATCCAACTTATACCTGCGATTCACTGCCGGTTTTAAAAAGGAGAGGGAGTCACAGCGGTTGGTTAGCTGTAAAACGCCTGATTTACACTGCACTGACAGTATTGTAGCCTCTTTTTAACAGTCTTGTTCTTGTGACGCCTTTTGCAATTGAACTAGGTATAAACTAAAGTCCACTACAATCATAGTGAAACCACATTGTTTGTAGCCTCCTGGCTGCATAATTTTATTGATTTGTAATTGTATTAATAAATGCAGAATCTATTTTGTTATTGTATATAAAAGTTAGACTCAAATAAGATTAAAAGCTTTTAGTTTTGACAAAAGAAATATAATAAAACTAACAATCATAAATACCAGGCATATGGGTTTTGGTTTTACTTTCATACAAATGATTCAGTTATTATCATATCCTTTATCAATATTCACCTGTAAACTAGATTTATCCTTGTTTTTGGTGAATGTCCACAAAAACTCCAAACAGACAGTAACCCCAGCTCAGGATGAACTGTGAAGCTGTGAGGTTCTTTTTTTTCTCTTATCATGTCTATACAGCTGCATAAATTAGCATAAATAAAAAAAATTGCCCATTCAAAGACCAAAACCACACTAAATAACATGGCTACCAAGTGTGAAAAATGTGTTCCCACTATTGGCCATCAATCATGAAGTTTTAATCTTAAAAATTCACCCCATTGCTGGCCTGCAGTCCAAGTGATCTTTCAGTGTGGGAGTGGTGGCATAATCTCTGTCCCCCATCAATCACAGCACCTTGAACTGAATGACATCTGTGAGTTTATCCATGCAGAAGAGGGCAGATAGGGCTCTCCTCTGAGTGTGATACAATGCTCTGTGACATGGCATGAGCTGCAGTCTGTATGAGGCTGGCTTCATGTGTCTTGGAGGAAGCACATGACAGCTTTCACCCTCCTGGACTGGTAGCTGTCAAATGATAGGTGAGACATAAAATAAAATAATAAAAAAGAAAGGAGGCGAAAAAGAAGATGAACAACAACATTTTTTTTTCCCACAATGATTGAGTCTCTGTTTTGGACTTTTGCCATTTTGCCTATATGAATGGTTAATGTCTTTCTGATTATTATCTGAAGTCTGCAGAATTGTCTTAATGTAGCTTTGACCCAAATTTGCCGTCTCTTCCCTTTCTTTTTTTCTTTCTTTCTTTCTTTTTTTTTCTTTTTTCATTTTAAGATTGCTCACAGCATGCATTTGATAGTAGATTGATCTTTAAATGACAAAGCAAAAGTGATATTTTGGACAAAATTTGGAACTTTAGCTCTGAGCATTTGTTCATTCATCTTCACTAAATGCTCATCTTTGCTCACTGTCAATCTCATCACAAGGTTATTAAATATAATACACTGTCTGGCAAAAAAATACTGCAAATAAATAAATAAATAAATAAACAAACAATATATACACTATAGTGTCTTCACATGCATATGAACTTGAGTACCATCCAATTCTTAATCTCTTAATTCTTAATTCTTAAGAAGGCCTGGCTCGCAGTCTCTACTCTACTCTAATTTATCCTGAAAGAGCTCTATTGGGTTGAGATCGGAATGCAGACCAGCCAAGTTCTTCCCCATCAATCTTGCTCATTCATGTCTTTATGGACCTTGATTTGTGCACTGGTGTGCAGTCATGTTTGAACAGGAAGGGGCCATCCCCAAACTGTTCCCACAAAGTTGGAAGCAAAATGTCTTGGTATGCTGAAGCATAAAGAGTTAATTTCGCTGGAACTAAGGGGCTGAGGCAAACTCCTGAAAAACAACCCCACATCATATAATCCTCCCTCCACCAAACTTTACTCTTGGCACAATGCAGCCACATAAGTACAGTATTGTTCCCCTGGCAACTGCCAAATCCAGAGTGGCCCATCGGGTTGCCAGACAGAGACGTGTGATTCATCACTCTAGCGAACACATCTGCACTGCTCTAGAGTCCAGTGACAGCGTGCTATACACTACTGCATTGCATTGTATGAAGCTTTCTACACACTGAGGTTTTTGGAAAACRTGAAGTTTGGAGGCCTTTAGCTACTGACTGCAAAAAATGGGCAAGCTCTATAAACAATGTGTCTCAGCATCTGCTGACCCCGTTCTGCTATTTTATGTGGCATACCACTTACATGACTGAGCTGCTGTCATTTCCAATCATGTTCACTTTGTTATAATAATCACTTCCACTTTGGTATAATACCACTGACTTATTTCACAGATGGCATCCTATTACGGTACCACGCTGGAATTGACTGAAATCCTGAAAGCGACCCACTCTTTTACAAATGTTTGTACAGTTTGTACAAGCGGTCTACTTGCCTAGGTGCTTGATTTTATAAACCTGTAACCATGGAAGTAATTGGAACACCTGAATTCAATGATTTGGATGGGTGAGTGAATACAGTACATACAATGGTGTGTATAAATATCGCAAAAAAAAGGGCAAGCATAGGGATTTGAGTGACTTTGACAGGGCCAAATTATGATGGCAAGAGGACTGGGTCAGAGCATCTCCAAAAGGACAGCTCTTGTGGGATGTTCAAAGGCTGCAATAGTCAGGACCTACTAAAAGTTTAAAAAAAAGCAGAATGAAAACTGTAAAAAATGCTCTGGATTTTAAGAGCACTGCTTACCAATGTACTTTAAGGGAACATGCTGTTAAAGATTATAAATGAGATGTTTCTCATGGGAATGATCCAAAAGGAAATAAAACAGAGAGGTAATATTACAACAAGAGAGAGTGTGACATAAGATACATGACCCGGGTGTACGTCCCAATCTCCGATCAGAATTCTGAAGCCTGTTAGAAACTTAAGGGATCATGGATATGCTCAGACATTGAGTGAACAGATGTAAATTAGTATAAATCAGTGGTTCTCAACCATGATCCTGGAGGACCAAATATATATAAGCTCACAGCACACCTGATTAATATACAGCGTTTTTAACTGAAGTGAGTGTGATAGAGAAGGGAAAACATTAAAATATGCATGGCACATGGTTCTCCTATTTCGAGGGGGCGTTTCAATATGGCGCCACCAAGTATGTTGTTATGTGTGGGAGACCCAACGCAGGACTTTGAAGGGAGATTGGGACCGTGGACTGTTTATTTCAGCAGAGAATGATCGGCCTGCATGAACACCACCCAGAGCTAAGGTAAGAGGCTTGTCCACTGCTCTTATTAACTCTTGCTGCTCAGAAAGGGGTATGTCTTATTATGAAGATGGACGCGCTTATGTCTGTGTGCGCCGCCTCGCTTCTGATTATTTTCCCCAACTACAGTAAGTACTTACCAAACTTGTGCTCAGGTTCCCCTCCTTCTCCTATTATTCTTGTTTTTGCATCTTTTTTTTTAATCTTTTCACTTTTATTAATCTTTTCACTTTTCCTCAGTTTTCTCTTTCTTTGATCTTTTCACTTTTCTCTTTTCTTCATCTTCACTTCTTCTCAGCGTTCTCTTTCCTTTCTCTTTTCACTTTTCTTTATCTTTTCACTTCCCACCTTTCTTTCCCTAAACCAGAGCAAAGTTTTCATACCAGGGTGCTATCTAATATTCACACATGGTGCAGTGATTTCTGGGACCTTAAGTATCCTACCGGCCAGGTGTAGCTTGTTTTATGTGATTGTCAGCACGGCAGGGTTGTCTAGCAACAGTCTGTCTGACTATAAATCCCTGGGGTGGTCACTCGCGGCTTCGCCTGTCGCAGCCGTGTTACACCTCTAGGTTAAAATTTCATTGTTTTGAGGTTTTATTGGCGATGTTGTGTTCATGTCATTCATTTATTCAACATTATCTCAATATCAAGTTGTTCTAATTTTTCTAATGTTGTACTGATGTTGTCCCGGAGTTGAACTTCATCACAAGATTGTAACAACCAAATTATAATGGTCACTGCACATTAGGGTTCCTATAGGGAATGCAGTGACAGGTCACAGGAATGGGTATAAACAGCTGCGTGTGTCACACAAGTCTGCGGATGAACGGTAGCGAGGCATAAAATGCAGAGGCGGACGTTCGGCAAATGTTCTTTTATTAAACAAAAAGGGTCAGGGAACAAAACCAACTCAAAGACGTACTATTTGAAAAGAAACCAAAACACTTATCACACAACAACCGCATACTCAAATAAACGTAACAAATGCAAGACAAGGGTAAGAACTCAAAGCAAGCTATTTATAATCAAACTAATCACTTACTCGGATCAGGTGGACGCCCACGTCACCTGACCCRAGGTGCAAACATAAACATTACAAACAAAGGGTTCTTTGGGTGCTTTGGCGCCCTCTAGGGGTTATCCCTGACAGCGTGGCCAGAAGAAAATCGCATGTAAATAAAGCTAATCTAAAAAACTGAAGTTTCACTCAGAATAAAGAGTAATATCAATGGAAATAATTATTACAGTGTTGCACAGGGTCAGTGAAACAATGCCATGGCGAATATATGCTATAATCAAAGCAAAAGACAACAAATGTGAAAAAGTGTGAGCGTGTGAAATTTTTGGCCAAGCATGGCATAGTAAGGAGTCCCCTTTCAAAAGCTACACTTGATGCTGCGTGAAAATGCTATGGGAACATCTCTTTGTTCTCCAGTTGTGAAGCCTGTGCATGTCAAAACCGCCGAATACCTTCGGCTTATAACCTCTGCYAGGBATGAYGTCACHRAATARGKTGCACYTGCAGGTTATAAATAGGAGTGAACCGGAAACATCCTCAGATCTTTTTGTCTTCAGGACAGCTTTGTGTTTGCGTGTGCATGTGCAAGCCATAACGAAAGCAAAAAAAAAAGGAAATAACAGCATTAACTCACCAATATGGCGGAGTTACTTAAGAGATGTGTGCCTCCGTGTGATAGATCTCTTTCGGAGGGCGATCTCTATGAATTTTGTCTTGAGTGCTTGGGGGGAGAACACGCTCGCCTCGGGCTTCAGTGAGACTGTGAGTACTGTGATCTTCTCCTTATTAAGGTGTTTCGCGCACGACTCGCTTTCTTTAAAGAGGCCTACCAGGCTGACCTGCTGAAGGACCTGAGCACCGGCGGGGTTATTGACGACAGGGCGTTTGCAGAGCTGTGCTGTGCTGTGGGCCATTCTATGGCTGCCATGGTATCCACGGAGAGGCATCTGTGGCTGAACCTTACGGGCATCAAGGATAAGGATTGTGCTGTCCTTCTTGATGCCCCCGTCTCGCCTTCCGGCCTCTTTGGCGACGCTGTTAATTCCATCGCCGCTAGGTTTCGGGAGGCGAAGCTATATGAACAGGCCTTTGGGAGGTTCCTTCCCCGCCGTGCTCAAAAGCCGGGACCGGCCGGGTCTGGCCCCCATCAGGCATGAGGTGCAGAAGGAGAGCGTGACCAGCCGCGCACCCCCTCGTAAAGACTGGGGTGGGGCTCGTCACTCTTCTCAATCTGCCTCAAAAAGACCGGACCTGAGGAGCTTCCTCTCTTCAAAGAGGAAGCCCTGAGGCTTGTGCGCCCGGGGCCATGGGGGTGTCTTCCCCCAGTGAGGGGCGCCTGGATTTCCGCCACAAAACAGGGCCTCCTCCCTGGCACTCCCAGGAGGCCGGTGTTCAATCCCCACTACCACTGGTGTTTCGGGGAGCGATGGTCTCCAACGGAAACACCTAACACCCCCCCATCCAGCCGAAGTGTCTAAGCTCGTGCCCCTTTCGGAGAAGCTGGCAGCGTGGAAACTACTGCCAGGCGTATCTCCTTGTGTACAAAGGACTGTAGCCACAGGCTACAGGATTCAGTTTGCACATCGTCCTCCGCGTTTCAACGGCGTGGTCTCCACTTCCGTGAAACTGGACCAAGCACATCTGCTGGCCCAGGAGTTACAGACCTGCTATCCAGACAAGCTGTAAAAGATGGGGAATGGAAACTCCACCCTGAAGTAGTCAGTCAAATCTGGGAAAAATTTTACGTAGCAGAGGTGGACCTCTTTGCCTCACAAGAGGCAGCACAATGCCCCCTTTACTACTCTCTGACTCCTCCAGCTCCCCTGGGTCTGGACGCTATGGCCCACATGTGGCCCAGATTACACCTTTATGCGTTTCCACCCATAGTTCTGCTCCATGGAGTCCTGGCGAGGGTCCATCAACAGGGTTTGCGCCTCTTATTGATAGCGCCACATTGGCCGACCAGAGTGTGGTTCTCGGATCTAATATTTGTCCTCGACGGCTCACCCTGGGTGATTCCAGTGAGGACGGATCTTCTGTCTCAGGCGCAGGGGACAATACTCCATCCCCGGCCCGAGCTCTGGAACCTTCATGTTTGGCCCCTGAACATGACCAACTTAGACCTGCTGGTCTTCCAGCCAGCGTAATTGAAACCATTTTAAGTGCAAGGGCGCTCTCCACTAGAAGAACTTATGCCCTCAAATGTAGTGTATTTGAAAATTGGTGCATGGCAAGACATGTAGACCCAGTTCACTGCCACATTGTTTCAGTGCTGGAGTTTCTGCAAGAAAAGTTGTCCTCGGGCTTATGTCCTAGTACTCTCAGAATGTACATAGCCGCTATTTTGGCTTATCACGCTCTGAACGATGGGGTTTATGTGGGGAAGCACCATTTAGTTGCCCGTTTTACTCGTGGAGCTAAATGGTTGAAGCCGCCTACTAGAGCGATGGTCCCTTCATGGGACTTAGCTATTGTACTCGAAGGCCTGGCTCACACACCTTTCGAACCAGTAGAGTCAGCGCCTGTCAGGCTCCCGTCTCTTAAGATGGTTCTTCTTATGGCTATTAGTTATTTGAAGAGGATTGGGGATCTGCATGCTCTGTCAGTCTCCCCATCCTGCCTAGACTTTGCCCCTGGGCTAGTCAAAGCTATTCTGCATCCTCACCCGAACTATCTTCCCAAGGTTCCATTTTTGACCAAGCACTCAGTTGTTCTCGAAGTCTTCTGTCCTCCGCCTTTCACAGCTCTGGAGCAGGAAAGACTTCACTTACTGTGTCCAGTACGTGCTCTTCGGATTTATGTCCACCGCACTAGCCAGTGGCGTAAGTCAGAGCAGCTCTTTGTTTGCCAAGGGGGTTGCAACCGGGGGGCGGCTGCCATTAGACAGACTCTGTCACACTGGGTGAGAGATGCTATTGCCCTAGCCACACTTGGCCTCTGGGAATCAGGGCTCATTAAAACAGGGGGATTGCCTCATCGATTGCCTTGGCAAGAGGCGTCCCCCCTGCAGCAGGTGTGGAGAGGACCAGCTGGTTTCCGGCTGGTCCTCTCCACACATGTTTGTTAGATTTTACAGTCTGGATGTCAATGGTCCTCCGGTTCGCTGATCTTTGAGTCAGCATCCCAGAGCTAGGTCTGAGACCTCCTCGGCTTTGTGCGCACACGCTACACAAACTGGGGGTCCAGACACTTGCAGTGCGGCGGCGTTGGTATTCTCGTTCCCACAGTGTTTTCACGCAGCATCGAGTGTAGCTTTTGAAAGGGAACGTCGAAACGAACGAAAGGGTTACTTGGCTGAAACCCTGTTCCCTGATAAAGCGGGAACGAGATGCTGCGTTCCGATGCCGCACTGCTGGCGTGCCTGGACGTCCTTCAGACAAAATTGACCTGAGGATGTTTCTGGTTCACTCCTATTTATAACCTGCAGGTGCACCTTATTCCATAACGTCATGCCTGGCAGAGGTTATAAGCCGAGGTATTCGGCGGTTTTGACATGCACAGGCTTCACAACCGTAGAACAAAAAGATGTTCCCATAGCGTTTTCACACAGCATCTCGTTCCCGCTTTATCAGGGAACAGGGTTACAGCCAAGTAACCCGAGACGATTTCTGGGGGAAAAATATGAATAATTCACTGGTTTGGACTCTTGCCAATTTGTCTACATGTATGGACATATTGCTCATGTTCCTACAAAGCAGACAGATTTCAGGTTAATAGTATTTCTGATTATTATTTCAAGTGTGCAGAATGTTATTAATGTGGTGCTGGCCAAAGAACATTTTATAAGATTGCCCACAGCATGCGTTTGATAGTAGATTGAGCTTTGAATGAAACAGCAAAAGTGATACTTTGGACCCAGAGGGTGATAATAGAATAATTTGCACTTTGAGATTATACATCTAGTTCGCTGGAGAAGACAAAATCCATCTGAAGTAAAGCCGATCATTGACCCATAAAAAAAAAATGTTTCTGTTCTGTTTGACAGTGGACTTTATTGTTTTGTTGGTGTAACACTTCCATACTTGTGGCAGCTGAAAGTGGTTCCTCAGCTGTGAATAGGTTGTTGATTAGCACACTGTTTACTGCCAAGACAAACAAACATCACTATGACGTTTTGCTTGCAGGAGGATAGCCACAGTAGGTGGCAGGCTTGACGTTCATCAGAACCTGTCAGTAACAGTAGAATTTTCTAAGAAAATTAATCCTTAAAAACATTTATATAAATTATTATTGACCCAATAGCAAAATAAATAAACATCAGATTATTGCTTAAAATGTTAGATTACTTAAAATATTAAAATATAAAATATTGCTTAAAAGTCATAATTGTCCAAAGTCAGGACAAGGAACTGTGGGGACCAATGTTTTAATGTTTAAAAAAAACAAACATGCTTTATCTATTTATTTATTCACTCATTCAGTCATGCTTTAAGTGCTATCTGGAGTATTGTACATTACAGTACAAATTTCAGGGAAATAACTGTCAGTTGGACTAAGAGCATTCATGAAAACATTGGGAAAAAAAACAAAAAAACTCTCAGTAGCAAGGGACATGAACGTACCAGACTGTAAGACACTTATTTTACACAGAGGATGCTGCCACAACCTATTGAGCACACTGATTATAGCTTCCAGTGCAGAGTTTAATTGCCAGCACCTCAATTAAACTGCAATGACCCGAGAACATTAGGAGCAATTGGGATTCTTTTAGCTACATTATTTGTGTAATGTTTATCTGAATTTTATTCTCACAAAATATTAATTATAATGCATGATATCAGTGACAATTTAGAAAAATTGCCAAAAGCCAATTCCATACCAAGCGTTCCACTTAATTCAGTAGTTTAAATGAATTCACAAATTTAACATCAACAATTACAACTGCCATCTTTATTATTGCTGCTGTCTGTCATATGAATCATTTATGAATCTTCTTCAAAGCTTTATATACACTGATATACAATATATAGCAAAAGGTTTGTGTACATCGGACCATCACACTATGGACTGGACTGGGACAAAAATCAGCATTGAGTGGCCCACCACTGCTATCAAGAATTGGTCCAGTCAGGTACCACAGATATAATATATATATATATATATATATATATATATATATATTTTATTATTCAAAAAGTGAAAAAGTGAAACTATCATATATTCTAGATGTCATTATACATACATTTTAATATTTGAAACTTTTTGATGATTATAGATTTTCATGATTATTGTAACTCATGAAAATTTAAAAGTCCTGTAGTGTATCTCCAAAGAATTAGAATAGTTATTTACCTATTTATTAGAATATTTAGAAGATCAATCATGGAAAGTGGGCACTGATATCAAGTGAAGGTGACCAAATAAGGCTGAGAATCAAAATGTAATATCTACATTTTGAACATTTAAATGTTACCAAGTTTACACAAACCAACTCATTAAATTATATGAACTTTAGACTATGATAGCCGTGAATAGTTAGCTTTAATAGCTTTTCTTAATAATTTTTTTTTTTTAATTCAAAAAAGTATATATGTTTTTCTTGTGAGGAGAAAGTCAATGAATAAGACATAAGAATATTGACATGTTCCCAAAGTGGGGGAAAACTATATGTAGGTCAGCTGCAGCAGAGTTATGGCATAAGCCACAAAATAGAAATACATTCAGGATGAATGGGTCATTCTTGAATGCAGGATATTTAATTAGCCTCATGGGCTGAATATGTGGAACACGCACTGAGGGCGACTTCACGACAGAGAAATAAAGAGAGCCAGGGAGTGACTGGGAGTGATAAAGCAAGTGGAGATCAAGAAGGACGATTAGAGAGCAGTACAGTAACTCAGCCACTGCCACTCTGGGACAGCCCACTTTTAAAAATTTCACTTGATTTTGAAAAATATTTTTGACATTGAAATAGTGATAAAAATTTATATTAATCTTGGTCAACAATTTATTTGCTAATAACAGCTGAATTTGGTTCATCAATGGGTAACAAAGTTTTTCTCTCTCTCACTTCTTTTCCCTCTTTATTTATTTATTAATGGTGAATTAGTAAATACATAAAATGAGATCCATCTATCTATAGAAACATCTATGCTAATGACAGTAAGAGCAAGCTAAAGATTAACATACAATGTTATTTTTCACTTAATGATTTTATTCTATGATTTGAAAGAATTGCTGTTTCTTTCAATCAGTTTATATTACAGAAAGACTGTTTTTCCCCGCTTACATTTTAGGAAATCCATATGATATGCAATGTGTTATGAAATATTTCAGATATTTTATTGACATGAATGGGTGTCTAATGAATAAACTAAAATGTACATTATTGTTAACCAATAATGTCTGATGATGGACAAGTATTCAATGTATTTTATGTGATTATACAAATTAGTTACCATGGCATGCAACAGGAAAAATATACTATTTAGTCAGAAAAAAGGTCAATTATATGTTTTAGTAATTTATATAAACTATATAAAAGTACCACTTTTACGTATAAATCTGTCAATGTAAAATCAATGTTATGCAATTGGAACTTCAATCATTTAAAAGTGGCACGTTTGGGAAGCCTAATGGTCTTTTGTCCAACATCAGAGAATAACACTATTGTTTGATTTTTCTGTTAGAATTGTGAAAGTGTTAACTTTATTTATTTTTCTTTATTGTCAAAGTTAGTGTGTATAATATACATTGTGCATTGCAGTAAAGTAATAGGCATTGTTTGAGTCAATGGTAAAATGCAGTGGATTTTATTGGATGATAATATCATGCATTTTAAAAGCATGCCATATGAAGAAGTGTTATCTCTTCTCTTCTGCTCTCGCCTCGCCTCTTCTCTCTCTTTCTCTCTCCCTCTTTCTCTCTTTCCTTCTCCCTATATCGCTGTCAAGCTACACATACAGTACTGTATCGTTCCTGAGCTGCCAGTGATCCAGACCCCATCTGCCCTCTGGACCTGTCTGACTCGTGCTGGTGCCCTGTTTCTGGTTGGAGATCTCGTCGCATGGATGCCAGTGTGGTCTCTTTGGGATCTGTGTGGTGTCTGGGGACAGTTTCACTTTACCATGAAGATGGTTCTGGCCTTGGCTGATGTTGACAGCTGTTTCTCTGAGGACTTGACTTGGTTGCAGTCGTTCAATAGCTCAGGACTTTAATTTCCTACAAGTCTACCTGAGCCTCCAATAACTAATTGGACTCCATATTAACTGCAATTAAAATCAACTGTTATACAGAACTGCCTGCCACCTAACACACAGTATGAATGCAGATCAATTCCTGCTTTCTGTTTCACCCAAATGAGGATGGGTTCCCTGGTGAGTCTGGTTCCTCTCAAGGTTTCTTTCTATTGTCATATCAGGGAGTGTTTCCTTGCCACTGTCGTCCTTGGTTTGGCCTAGCCAGAGCCCAGACTTGGGCAAACCCCACTGTAAATCTGTATAATGACTTGAAGCCTGCTGTCCACAAATTAAATTCACCATTAAATTTAAAGAAGTTCTGCAAAGAAGAGTGGGCAGATATTGTCTACATGTGCAAAGTTTTGTGTTACATTGAGAAAGTGATTAGCTTCAGCTGATTGCACTTACAAGTCATTTTTAGGATGGGGAAATCTTTTTCCAAATCAGTGATGTTTTTTCTGACATCCTGGTGTTGTATCTTTTACTTTTATGTTGAAATGTTGTACTGAGTACAGCTAGATAAAGCAAGAACTGTGTCTGTCCTCATTTCAGGCTGCAAAGGAACACAATGTGATTATTGTAAAGAGGGTGATTCTTTTCTATACCTACAGTATTAAACAAAAGGCAAAAGTTTCAGCAGAAAGGAGCAGTAGTAGCATGGAGGCAGGAACTAGACATGAAGAAATTGGTTATGGTTGGAATAATTTGGTTTTATTGTCTGTAAGACAGCCACAAAGTGAGTTTAAATTGAAAAACAAGGAAGTATGCAAGAAGGTGTGAAATGTTTGGTTGCAGTAAATGGTCTTTGGAGACAAAAATGACTAGTGATTGTTAATTGGGAAACATAAGTTATCAGTCATTGTTCATTGAGAAATATTATATTGTCTAAATAATCAGTCATTAGTCTTTGGTAATATTAGCTGAAATGTAATGTAACTGAGCTAACGGCTTTGCCCATTTGTGGTTAGATGAGCAGTTTCTGGAATAAAGTCAATAAATCAAAACATCCTCCAGAGACTGTTGTACTAGGAAATCTAGTTCAACCCAAATCTTTCCCCAAGTCTCTGAACATATATATATATATATATATATATATATATATATATATACTGAACAGTCAATGCATTATCCAAGCCTGACACGTACTAATGCTCTCTGAACTCACAGAAATCATAGCATAAATGCCCCAAAATTTATCTGGAACATTAAGACAAATATAGCTCTATGGCACCTACAGTATGGCCCTTGGGTGGAAACTGGAATAAAATATGTAACCAAGAAAATAAAATGCTGGGGCAGACATGTTTCATTTCACTATATTTTTTATTGTGAAATAAGGTAAGTATTTTTATTTATTTATTTATTGTAAAGGAAATATAATATATAGATTTATTTCCTGTCCAATATATATTTTTTTCATTTCTCTTACATTGTCCCTAAATGATACTATAAGAACATTCCTTCTTCCTGTTGCCTTTTTATATTCATTTAGTTTAACTGATAGTTCTGTTTTGCCTTTAAGTTCTGTAAATGAATACACATACACAGGTATTCATGGATAACATTTATTCCGCAGGACATTTTGTCAATGTGTTAATTATGTTGCTCTAGGCTTGATGGGAGAGCAAGGCCAGCGTTAACCCAATTTTAATGTTCTGAACCAATGGAACATTAAGAATATTCATTTGGAACATCATTTTGTGCCAGGCAGAAAATAGCAGCCATTTCATTTTTGTTCTCTTTGCATAATATTAATTTATTTTCCTGGGTTAAAGTGATTGGCAGTTGTTGCAACAGTGCCGGGGAGGAAATAGCTGGTAATTTTGGAAGCATCAGAGTGTAAGGAAAGAAAATAACACACACATGCACGGAGAGAGAGAGTAACATTGTTCTTTTTGTTAAATAATCTAGGCATTTAGGTGGACAGGTTTTTAACTTAATCCATGTAATCTGCTAATATCCTGTAATCCTAGTGGTTCTTATCAGGGGATGTCAAAGCGTAAAAAAAAAAAAAATCTTAAATTTAATTATATGAGCAACACCTACAGGTTGATATAAAGTGTATGCAGTATCTTGTTTATACGCCTTATTACGTTTTCCATATTTAGCAGTGGTTTATTATATTTAATACGCTGAATATTTTAATATTTCATGTATTGTTTACATCCATGTATTATAGTGTTCCAATAAAAATAAACTCGCCACCTCTTTTTTGCCTCCTTTCTCAGCTGGTTGTGTGTGTAGACCTTAGACCTAAGAGTATTTCTGGTTTATAGATTGTGAATAAAAAAAGACACTGCATATATATTTTTAGATGTGTTTATTTATTTACAGAATTTCACCTATTAATCTTTTCTCTTGATGGGTAGTCTGAGGGATAGAGGGCAGATGATGCAATTTAAGTGCACTGCAGGTTTAAAAGTTCAAGCAAAGGTCGATGTTTTATTTACATTGCTATAAAAATGCGAATGATTTAAAATTATTACAGAGCCAAAGCATTTGTGAAGTTTGCAGAAAAACTAATGTTACCTCATCTATGTACTTTGAGAATTTGATGTTTAAGGAGATAAAGCGAGCCTAAATCTGTTAAAAAACTTAAAAGAAACCCAGTGAGAAATTATAAAGAAACATTTATTAAATGCACGAACACACGCACACCAGGAAGTTTGGTTTTCTAGCCAACAAGTTCCAGCCAATGTAAGAAATGGGCCCTCCCTATAATATATGTCATGGAATGTTATATGCACTTTAAAGAAAAATAAATAAATCCTAATATAAGGTAATAACAGAGAAAAAAATATAACTGGTTTGTTTAAGCAGTGAGAAATCTAAAAGAGGAAAAAAGCAATGTTTTTTTGCATACTTTTTGTTCATCAATCAATCTAGAGGATCATTTGAATGTCTAAAAAAAATTTCTATATTAGGTCCCATTTAACTATCAGTCAATAGTCAGCATAGTGACAAGTCAGGTACTGATCCAGGGTCCTAAAAACTGACTGTGGTCTGATTATTGTTGCCCTTGACTGTTGTAATTGCTTCCACATGTGTTTTTTCCAAGTACCCCTGTTTTCAAGTCAGAAAGTAGTCAGTAGAGTTAATCTAAACTGTCTTGTAGGTCAACTGGTTACTTATAATGGCCCAATAAGTTTATTGAATATGTTATATGTGCCAGTAGCTAGACTGTTTATTCTAGATTATAGAGTTAGTTTTAATCAGGTAATTTGATTCAAGAAAAGGTACACCTTCAACTAGGTGTATAAACAAGCTTCAGTTGGTACAGAATGCAGCARCGAGAGTCCTCACTAGAACCAGAAGATACAAGCACATCACCCCTACTTTATCTACACTGCATTGGCTCCCTGTGAAATTTCGCATCRATTTTAAGATACTACTTTTGACATTTTAAGCACTAAATGGTCTCGTGCCACAGTATTTGAGTGAACTGTTAGTATCTTACGATCCGCCACGCCTACTTCGATCAAAGAATGCAGGCTGCCTGTCAGTACCACGTATTATTAAAACTACAGCAGGGGGCGGAGCTTTTTCTTACAAAGCCCCAAAGTTATGGAATAGTCTTCCTATTAATGTTCGGGACTCAGACACAGTCTCAGTGTTTAAGTCTAGGCTAAAAACCTATTTATTTAGCGCAGCATGTTTGTA
>QMIH01001241.1:65250-76392 GCA_003987875.1 Clarias batrachus
CTCAGGACTGGAATCTCCTACAGTCTACCTGAGCCTCAAGGAACAAACTGGACTCCTTTTAATTTTAATTTTAACACATCTCCTGTTACACTGAACTTCCAGTACACATTATTATGCTGATCAATCTCTGCTATCCGTTGTCACCCAGATGAGGATGGGTTCCCTGTTGAGTCTGGTTCCTCTCAAGGTTTCTTCCTATTACCATCTCAGGGAGTTTTTCCTTGCCACTGTCGCCCTCGGCTTGCTCATCAGGGACAATCTTATCATTTTGATTCACACACATTGCACAAAAACTACCTTCTTTTTATTGTGTAAAGCTGCTTTGCGACAATGTCAATTGTTAAAAGCGCTATATAAATAAAATTGACTTGACTTGAAATAAAATTGAAAATGCATTGCATTGGGCTGTTTAACTATATGTATCACTCTGTCCCATATGTTTTCAAACTGAAAGTACAGTAGGTTGGTACAGTTTTCGGTAATGATCGGTAATCTCCTTAGTGATTGCTTCAAAATCATTACAAATTGCCTCTGAATGTTCATGTTATTTTGCACACTGCTAAGCTAACTAGCTTCTAAGACAAGGCTGTATCCCAAATCCCCCTTTAACCCCTGATCAAGGGCACTACTTGATGTGTGGAATGAGATTAAACACCCTACACACTAGCATTTCATTGAACCTGTGAGTTAGCTGATATTCTAAAGCTGAATAATTTTAAATATAATGTAAAAAAAAATGTTTTTATAAAAAATTAATTATAACTATGGGTTATTCTCCTCTCCTTTTGGCTACGGTACATGGTACAGGTAAAAATGTTAAACTATTCCAGATTAGTGATTGGAAGTTTGGATAATTTTAATGACTTGGTTCTTTAAATCTTGTTGAAGTTCTTTTTTTTTGAGTCATTTAGTTCATTTCGTTCTTTTGATCAGAATTTAAATATAAGTCTACTAAAATGCAGACCCCAAATAATAAACAGATGTCTATGTCTACATACACATATTTTAGCTATAGTTCCAGTAATGAAATTATTACAAAGCAGCTAAGCACATATTATGATAAACAGAATGAGCACCTCTCATATCTTCTGGTTCAAATCGTTCATTCTTTTGTCACGTGACTCTCATAGACAGTATGCAGTGCATTACACACTATTAGCGCCTATGAGAGTCACGTGACCAAAGAATGAACGGCTTGGATTATAAGACTCATTGAGAAGAACTGCTCAATTTTGTTTCCTGTGTACTGCACTTCATGGCGTCTATGGGAGTCACGTGGCAAAATAACGAATGATTCAGACCAAAAGACTCAAAGGTAACGTCTCGGGTTACTTAGCTATAACGCTGTTCCGTGATAAAGTGGGAACGAGATGCTGCATGAAAACGCTATGGGAACATCTCTTTGTTCTCCGATTGTGAAGCCTGTGTGCATCAAAACGCAGAACACTTCGGCTCATAACCTCAGTCAGGTGACGTCACCCGATAAGGTGCACCTGCAGGTTATAAATAGGAGTGAACTGGAAACATCCTCAGGTCAATTTTGTCATTCAAAATGGACATCCAGGCACGCCAGCAGTGGGCCATTGAAGCGTAGCATCTCGTTCCCGCTTTATCAGAGAACAGGGTTACAGCTAAGTACGTTGACGTTCCCTTTCAAAAGCCCCCCAGTTGTGGCCCCCATGGCAAATGAAAAGCTGCTCTGACTTCCGCCACTGGCTAGTGCGGTGGACGTAAATCTGAAGAGCGCGTACTGAACACAGTAAGTGAAGTCTTTCCTGCCCCAACCATTTAGCTCCATGAATAAAACTGGCAACTAAATAGTGCTTTCCCACAGAAACCCCATCGGTCAGAGCATGCCGAAATAGCAGCTATGTATGTTCTGAGAGTACTAGGGCATAAGCCAGAGGACAACTTTTCTTGCAGAAACTCCAGCACTGAAACAATCTGGCAGTGGACTGGGTCTACATGTCTTGTCATGCACCAACTTTCAAATACACTCTATTTGAGGGTATAAGTTCTTCTAGTAGAGGGAGCCCTGGCACTTAAAATGGTTTCAATTACACTGGCTGAAAGACCAGCATCTCTTAGTTGGTCCCCTCCAGGGGCCAGACGTGAAGGTTCCAGAACTCGGGCCGGGGATGAAATATTGTCCCTGTGCACCTGAGACAGAAGATCCCTCCTCACTGGAATCACCCAGGGTGAGCCGTCGAGGAAGGAACCACACTCTGGTCGGCCAATGGGGCGCTATCGATAAGAGGTGCAAAGCCTGTTGACGGACCTGAGAACTATCAGAGGAAACGCATAAAGGCGTAATCTGGGCCACGTGTGGGCCATCGAGTCCAGACCAAGGGGAGGTGGAGGAGTCAGAGTAGTAAAGGGGACATTGTGCTGCCTATTGCGAGGCGAAGTGGTCCACCTTTGCTACTGAAAATTTTTCTCAGATTTGACTGACTACTTTGGGATAGAGTTTCCATTCCCCATGTGTCACAGCTTGCCTGGGTAGCAAGTCCGCTCCTACATTCATGTGCCCCGGAATGTAAATCGCCCTTAGGTACAGGAACTTGTCCTGTTGCCAAAGCAGAACCTGGTGCGATAGCTTGTTCAAGCGGCGCGAGCACAGTCCACCCTGGCGATTTATGTATGAGACTACCACAGTGTAGTCCACCCGCACTAGGGCATGTTAGCCTCTCAACTGCTGGAGGAAGTGTTTCAGGGCCAGAAACAGAGTCATCATTTCGAGGCAATTGGTGCAGTAGGTGGACACGTCACTCTAAATTAGCTAGTAGGTGGATTAGTTATTAACCTAAATTTGACAGTAGGCATATTAGTTATTCTAAATTGATCAGTAGGGGGATCAATTACGTTAAAATGGGCTGTATGTGCTTTCACTTGGCAGCAGGCAGATTATTTACTTTCAACTGAACATTTGACAGACTGATTACTGTAAATTCCAGTTAGCGGATCAGTTATTTTTTACTTGGATAGGATGCAGATTGGTTGCTCTAAATTGACTAGGAGAGTAGCTGTTAATTGAAAAATGAAACGCAATTTGATGCAATTTCAGTGTAATACTACCAAGAATTATTTTAAATATAGCATAATTATCCACGTTTCTCTTTATTGTACCAAGTAATTCATTCATTCATTGAATTAATCATGTGGAATTTTTGCTGGAAGCACTGAACTCATTTCACACAAACAAACATGTTTAAACACTGAGATGAAATACGCCCTGGGTGGGCACTATACCCACACAAACACAAACTCATTAATACCACTTTAGACACACCTGTTCACATACTGGCATGCATTTAAATGTTGGAAGAACACCAGAAAACCTGGAGAGAACTGATACAGATACAGGGAGAACATGAAGAAAATCTATTTTGCAAGTTTGCTCACTGCATGTGCTGCTGATACAGTCTTATGCAAAAGTTTAGGCACCCCTTGATAAATAACAGATTTTGGTGATTTTTTTAATCGAAAAGATGTTAACACAGTCTCTCTTGGAAATGGAAAGAAATGCACAATATTTTCAGCAAACATTGGTGCATAGTTACTTTTTATGTCATAAATTGAACAAAGATAAAAAAGAAAAATATTATTGTGGCACTGTGCAAAGGTTTGGGCACCCTACATAATCAGTACTTAGTAATACCTCCTCTGGCAGATGTCACAGCTTTAAAAGTCTTTCAATTCTTGTACTTGGGATTTTCTCCCATTCTTCCTTGCACAGCCCACAAATTTTGATGTTTAAATCAGGGGACAGTGATGGCCATTCCAAAACCTTCAGCTTGCGTCTCTTGAGGTATTCCATAGTGGATTTTTCAGGTATGTTTAGGATCATTGTCCTGTTATAGAAGCCGTCCTCTTTTCATGTTCAGTTTTTTTTTTTTTTTACAGATGGTGTGATGTTTGCTTCCAGAATTTGCTGGTATTTAGTGGAGTCCATTCTTCCGTCCATCAGTGCAATGTTTCCTGTGCCACTGGCTGCAACACTAGCATGATAGATCCACCCTCATGCTTAATAGTTGGCAAGCTGTTCTTTTCATGCAATGCTGCTCCTTTTTTTCTCCAACCATGCCTTTGCTGATTGTGGCCAAAGAGTTCTATTTTAACTTCATCAGTCCACAGCACTTGTTTCCATAACACATCAGACTGTTAAATTTTTTGCAGTCAAATAGGGGTTTTGATTTGTCTGAAATGCCATCTCTTAATTACACTTCTCACTGTGGAAACTGCAAGCTGACAACGCTTTGCTATCTTCTTGTAGCTTCTCCTGCATTGTGGGCATCAATAACTTTCTTTACACAGCTGCTTAGAGGAACCCATGGTTATTGAGTGTCTGCAAGTGTGTGCACAAGGTTTGAAGAGTCAAAATATTTGTAAAGCTTTGAAATTTGGATTTACTAATGACAGCTGTTGCCATGCATCAGATCTAATGAACTGATTAAGGTCTGAAACCTTGTAAAAAGGATCTGAGACCCTGGAACTCTAAGAGTGCCCAAACTTTTGCACAGTGCCATAATAATGTTTTTATGTTTTTATTTTTGTTCAATTTATGGCATAAGAAGTATCTATGCATCAATGTCGGCTGAAAATATTGTTCATTTTTTCCATTACCGAGACAGACTGTGTTAACATCTTTTCAATTAAAAAATCGCCAAAATCTGTTATTTATCAAGGGTTATTTACCTATAAGTAACCTAAGTTATTTACCTATATTAAAGTGTATATGAGACATTATTTGGCATTATCATTTTATTTAGTATACACCTTTATATTATTCTTCACATGAGCTAGCAGAGGTTTGCATGATCTCAGACCCAGACCTACTGTATGAATTCATCCAGTACACACATCAGGTCTTCATCTTATTATAAGAAGCTTCAGATTTTATAAGGTCAAATGTTCAAATGTCAGATGTCTCATGTATCCTGTACCAACCTAAAAAAAAAAAAAAAAAAAAAACATACTGGAGGTGTGACTCATGCATTCTTGTCCGTATTCATGACATAAAAAATTAATTAATAAAATTATATTTGCTCTCTATTCATCATGCTCTGTTGATCTGTCTGTCTGTCTGTCTGTCTGTCTCTCTCTCTCTCTACTACAATGCACAGTTGCCTTGGAAACTAAATTCCGTGACTGTTAAATGTCTAAAGCTGCCTCTGTTCTAATAAAATGTTGCCTTTTTTTGTGTTGTTTATCCGAACAAATAATTTACCCACAGCAATATAAAATGCAGTACATATACAAGTACTCTATCCTCTACTAAATTACATGAAGACATGTTGTGGAGCTACAAAAAAGGGGAACACTGAGTATTGGGGCTGGATTTCTGGGAGCATTCTGATTTGCATTAGACAAATCCAGAACCCCTCTCTGAAGGTTTTTAAATAGAGAAAAACACAAAGAAGTTAGTGGAGAAATTTTATAGGCATTAACTAGGAAAAAGTATTTATTTATGTGTGCTGTTACTTCCAAAATGTAGTTATTTCTAACTCACTACTCCTTCCTTGGTGTATAAGGCAATGCAGGACCAAAAAAAAAAGTCACATACTATACTCTAATATTTTGTTAAACTGCAGTTAGCCTTGACTAGCAAGCCTTATGCAATTTCACAAAACTTATTTCTTTTGAGAGTTGCATTAAATTATAGAAAATATGTTGTGTTGTGTTAGTAGTTGTGTTGATGACAGCTCTGTAATGTTCTCTCCAACACATCCCAACAACATTTAATGGGGTGATGGCCAATTCATGGGTAAAAATGATTCCTTATGCATCCAGAACTGTTCTTTCTCAATTTTTCAAGTGACTATTGGTATTGTCATTCTGGAATATGCCTGTGCCATTAGGCAAGAATAAACCCACTGATATGATAACCTTGTCATTCAGTACATTCACATATTCAGCTGGCCTAATTTTATTGCCACATAACTTTGTTGAGCCTAGACCTGCCTAACTGAAGCAACCCCAGATCATAACACTGCCTCCACTGAGGCTTGTACAGTAGTCATTCTGCATGATGGGCACATTGGTTCATGTGCCAGTTTTAACCCTGACACAACTACTTCACTGCAGTAGTGTAAATCTGGACTGATTAGACTACTTGAACTAGTGTAAGTATGTTCATCTCTAGAAGACAGATTGTAGAGCATTGAAGCATTGTTTGTACAGATGAACATGGTATCTTCAGGCATTTGAAAATTGTTCTGAATGATGAACCAGACTTATGGAGAACCACTATTTTTTTCTCTGAGGTTTTGACTGTTTTCTATTGATTTTCCCATGATGTCACACAAAGAGGCACCGAGTTGGATGATACGTTACAATACATCCACAGCTACACCTGCAATTGACACAAATGATTTTCCAAGTAAAAGCACAAACAACTGAGTGTATGTAAATGTCCGACCCACTGTAATTGTGAAAAATGTAATTGTAAGTGAAATAATATATCTGCAAAACAAATGTTGGAAAAATTACTTGTGCCATGAACAAAGCCAGTGTCCTAACAGACTTGCCAAAACTGTAGGGTGTTAACAGGAAATATGTGAACAATTTTAATGACTACAGTCTAAGTGTATGTAACCTTCCAATTTCAATGGTACATCTTCTGTCATGGTTGATAAAGATTAATTAAAGCTGCACACTGCATCAGTTAGGGTTAAAAATTGTCACCAACTGACTCATATTAATCAATATACAGGGTAAGGTCAGGCAAGGCAGAGCGTCATCGCATATTTGTAAATTTATTAAACCTAAATCAAAGACTAAAGCAAACAAAAAGCAAAGTGAAACCAAAACCGGTCAGAAGTGAAAACAGCTTAACTAAAATAGTTGAAAGACAAGGATACTGAAGTAATCAGGAGCTTAAATTGTACAGCTAATGATGAAAGCATCAGTGAAACACTTGTGGAACAGATTGTGGAGGCGCAACCCATAACCACCAATGTCTGCTTTAACATCTCAAAAAAACACAAAGTGCCCAGTGGACACAAAAGCACTCTCTCAGGAACAGTTCTGCCATAGTGCACTAATTATCCAGTCAAAGGCTCTTAAGTAAATTACTAAATTCAAATGCCTTTTTTGRCTAGGCAGTGTAACTGCATATAAAACAGCTCAGTGCTAAGAGCTTGTTGCAAGTTTTCACTAATTTCCACAAAAGCATGATTTAAACTTTCTCCCATACTGAAATGCTCAAAGAACATATTTTACTTGTTTTAATGTATTTTACTAATTTAATATATTTTGTGACAATGCATTAAAACAGGTAAAGGCAAAATCACTGCAAATATGATTAGTCTTTTGCTAATCAGGCACTTTAATACTTAAGTGTGGAAATTAAGGATTAAGGATCATGTACGTGTTATGTTGTGTTTTAATGATAAGAGCCCTGATGCAGGGCTTTAGAGGGGGTCAATAAAATAGGAGTTTGTGAGAGTGTTTATGATACGCACAGGAAGACCTTTTTTTGAGATTATTAATTAAGGAACTTAAAAGGAAACAAATGAAAACTGAAAACACAACAATAAACGGAGCTCCGCCATCTACATGAGACCGAATGGGGCTCTGGAAAAAAAAAAAAAAAATCCTATATACTGAGTCTGTCTGAGGACAGGAGAGCTGTATGAGACACATGCATAATTTTTACTTATCATCAGCATGCGCTGGTGGAGCCCTTTTATAGGAAGTGGTCAACAGGTGTTTGGTAAATGATTCGCCCTCGCTGATGCCAGTGAGCCGCAGCACCCTGCCCCTTTCTGGAGCATTTTAGTGCTGTCCAGGGTGCTGGTTTAGCCCAGGTTGCCTTTCTTCCATGACGATCAAGAAGATGTTCTCCCTTCGCCCATCACGTGGACAGTCACGTGGACAGTCTATCTCCACGTGGACAGTCTATCTGCATTGCCATGCTCTTCACCTGTCCTGTGTTGGACTGAGAAGGAGAAATCTTGTAGTGAGAGGAACCAGCGTGTTATTCGAGGGTTTGTGTCCTTAGCCCTTACCAACCACTTTAGAGGAGTGTGATCCGTAATTAATGTAAAGTGCCGTCTGGCCAGATAATATTTCAGATCCTCTATAGCCCATTTAATTGCAAGGGCCTCTTGCTCTATTGTGGCATATTTTTGTTCTACTGGTGTCAGTTTCCTACTCACGTACAAGATTCTCTGTCGAAATCTTGTGACAGGACCGCTCTGAGCCCCATCTCCGACGCATCTGTGTGCAGCGTGAACAGCCCATTAAAGTCTTTGTTTTGGAGGACAAAGAGAACTGGTGAAGTGGTTTTCAGCTGTTTGAATGCTTTTTCTGCCACCTGCGTCCAGTTCCTTTCCGAAGAAGATTTGAGGGGGGTGCTGCATTAGGGGAGGAAATACAAATCCTGAACAAATCAGCTGTAGTAACAGGCCAGCCTCAAAAAGTCAAACGGGATGACCGAGGGGCGAGCTAAGGTAACAGCACTTGCCATCTCACTGGGGGTGGGGCTCCGCCAATTTGGATGCAGTGGGTGGGAAAAAGGAGGCTTTCTTCAGTTTGCTGGCTGTCGGCTCAGAGCCCCCAGGAAAATATGTATCTGCTGAGCTTGGGTTCTGTGGGCATTGGCTTATCCTGTGATGTATCTGGGCTGTATCTGGGCTATGCAGTCACTGTGGAGGCTTCATTTCACTGTGAAGAAATGTAACGGGGTGAGCAAGATCTTCTCACACAGGGCGCACTGTCTATGAGCCTGTCACCACAATTATATACTAAACTATACAGTGCTGTAAAATAAAAAGTTTTTTTTTTGCCCCCTCCTGATTTAGTTTATCCATCTAAAAACAAAGCTTATGAATATTTTTCACACTTAATGAATTCAGATCATCAAAATGATTTCATATGGGTTAATTGTGTGAAAATGTTAATTGTGAAATTGCTTGTAGGTTTTGGTCTATAGTGAGAATATTGCTTCATTTTTTTGTATTTGTTGTACAAATTCAGAAAATAAAGAACAAAACTTGTTTCACACATTTTTCACAAAGCAGCACTACAAGATCTGGATTCACATTCGGTATTACTTCTTGACAATACGAGGCGCAGGGGCGCCGCCCCCCTTAAAGTTAGGCAGAGACGAATGCCACCTTAACATGTAATTATTTAACATAATCATTATTTATTTTAATACTGAAATAAAGTAATTTAGTCACAATATTCCGTTGTATTTCTTAATATAATTTTTGTCAAATCATCCTTCGGGCGCAGCACTGTGCGCCCTGAACCCTCCCACTTTTGTTCTTAGCGAATCAGTATTGTTTTTAAATATTTGGGCTCATGTGATTGGACCATTCTCAACTAGTCTTCCAGCACTTCTTATGGCAAGCGGAGCTGGCTGACGTGAGTCATGTGAGTCATGCCTTTATTTTATGCTAGTAGTAATGATGCTTACTCACCTGATAAATTTACTCGCCTATTTACAGGTGAGCATTAAAAGTTTGTCCATTAATTTAAATTTTGTTTGCATCCCCCCCCCCCAAAAAAAAAATGCACCAGCCGCCACCGCATCTTGATCCAACAAAACTCAACATCAAAATCTAAAAAGATTCATTTTAAACAGCGCTAACACTGACAGTGTTATGGGCATCATAAGAATTTGACTGGGGATAAGTTTCTTAGGAATGTTGACAGAATTGAGGTGGACACAGAGACATACAGTAAAGCTTCTCTTTAATTTTGTCCAGTTGTTGTTTTGGACCATTGTTAGAAGAGGGTAAACCATCACATTACTGTGACACAGTATCAACCCATGATGTATAGAAAGCAGAGCAAACACAAATAGAGTGATCAGCTCCTTTGGCCCCACAATATATCATAATGATAATCTGATCATTACATATTCCTTTCAAATCAATCAATCAATAAAACTCTCCAGAATAACTTAGAGTACTTATTATAAATTTGGTCATGCAAGCAAGTAAGTGGAAAAGCTATGCAAAAACATTTGATTGGATAATTAACGAAATGATTAATTTGTTTCAACTGGCAACATTTTCTTTTTAACCCTAACTGATGCAATGAGTAGCTTCTAATTTATTAAACAACCATTTCAGAAAATGTACTGTGGTTGAGGAAAATATGTTACTGTGTTTTTGAAGAAATAAAGCAAAGCTATTGCTGAATTTGATTAAGAACTGTCCAATGAATTATTAAAACCTGGACGAATAGTGCTGAACTGCCAACTTCACATGAGAAATTTAGTCAGAAAAAAGGAAAATCATGAATGTCTTTTGTTAGAGATCACATAAAAGTTTAAATATGCTTCATTAAAAAAAGACAGAAATCTCAAATATGTTTAATAGTGAAAGCAAGAGCATTTACCATTTTATTATTTTCAAAAGCTTCATAAACCTCATAAAGTCATCTGAGAGAAAATAGACATCTTAAATAAACAAGCAAACAAACATACAAACAAATTGATAAATAAATAAAATTTGCCCTGTGAGTACAAAATGTGAGTGAGTACATAGATAGAAAAAAGCTACATAAGCTGTGTCAGGTGACAGAGACAATTGTCAAGAGGTGTTTTTTTTTATTTAAATATAACAATTTGCAACAGCAAACACATCCGAATCATGAGGTAAAGATCAAAAGACAAAACAATGGGTCAGGTGATTCTGTTGAATAAAAATCAAAGAAACTATGAAACACGCTAAGATGAATACCTGAAATAGGAAAAATTAAATAACAAAAGAAAAAAAATGTTGTAGTGAGGGTGCTTGTGTGTGTGTGTGTGTGTGTGTGTGTGTGTGTGTGTGTGTGTGTGTGTGTGTGTGTGTGTGTGTGTGTGTGTGTGTGGAGGTGGAGGTGACTGGGTCCAGGTGTGTGTAATCAGTAATCGTGTGACTACTGTATGAAAGTCAACATGAACCTGGTGTGTGGGAGTTATAGTCCAAGGGGTCCATGTTGGCAGGTTGAGGCGCTTAGTGGTAAGTGGATGTCAGTGCACATAGAGATGAAGAGTGGAATATGATTATTAACGACATATGAATATGACGACAGCTGGAGTGGCTAAGTTCTTATGAAGCTCATGATTTTAAATGCCTCTTTAAGCATGAAATTGCAGCATTTTTGTATATATATATAGGTATATATATATATATATATATA
>QMIH01001241.1:77604-113415 GCA_003987875.1 Clarias batrachus
ATATATATATAGTAGTAGTAGTAGTACTGCCTCCTAAATGTAGTGACAAACTTTTCAAATTGAAAATAGACATTAAAGGCAATGTCCTTAAATTCAAAAACTAAATGAATGTTTATATGACTGAAAAATATGCTACAAATGAGAAATTTACATTAGAAAATACAATTAAGCTTTATTTAAGAAATAATGGAAACTCAAATTATTCATTCCACAGCACCAAAAAATACTTCCTCCTCTCTTATTTGAGTTTCATACACACGTGCACACACAATGGAAACACAGTTTTATCAGGAAAATAAACAAGAAATCTCTTTAATGACACTCGAATGAGCGCACACTAATGGATCACTGTAGAGTAAAAATTAAAAAAAATAACCTGCACTTTAGCTTTGAAAAGAATTGCGGCAGAGCAGCGTTTCAGCGTAGAGCAAAGAGTGTGTGCATTTGTGTACAGGAAAGAGGAGGAGGGGTATGTGTGTGTGTGTATGAATGCGATAGGAAGAGGTGTGTGTATGTGTGTGTGCGTGTGTGTGTGTGTGTGTGTGTGTGTGTGTAAAGGGGCACGGTGTCCAGTGACACGTGCATGTACAAAGTGCAAGCTGAGACAGAGAGAGAGAAAATGGATCTTTAACCTCTCTAATGAGATTTGATCACGTGATCGTCAAAACGAGAAGCGCATGCGTGCTACATGATACTCGGAATTCGTGAACAAAGACTTGTTCTTTTTTCAAACCGAGATTCCACTGTATTAACTTTCATTTTTCTGAATCACAGGCTGGAGCTACAAGACAGTAACATGAAACGTTAGTAAAGCTCACCTCAGTAATATTAGGGTACATTAAATATAATCGCATTGCATGTCACTGATGGTAATTTGCTGGATCAACTTGATTATTTTAGTTTATTCAGTCTGTGTCTCCAAAGTTTTCAAGTACACAATGTTACCAGTCTAAAAAAAAGGCCATTTAAAAAAGTGGGTCGAACAATACAAAATAAATTTATTTAACATTTATCTAGTTGGAGTTTGTACATTGTGGTACTGGTCTACAGGTTAGAAACCATTCTGTACAGTAGACACAATAAATGGTAATGCAGATGAAGTGTAGAGCCTCATTCTTCAAATTCACATTATATGTCTCAACCATATCATTCCTTTTGAGATTTTTGTTAAAATATTCTACTTTTATTGGCCATTGTTTAGCCAATATCACAGAAATAACTAGTCCACAATGAAATAAATACCTTATAAATAAATACCTTAGCTTAGTGCCAAAACCTTCCTTAAACTTTTCACGCATCAGGTTGGTAGAGCACATTTTAGGTCACTGTATAGTATTAAAATATGTTGAATTTAACTTAATCTGATTGAGCAATCTGTTCTACTCTCTTGAAGTTTGCTATGCTAAAAATATCCACAAGATGATGATATATCTTTAAATAGAATACTTTTTTAATTGCTTCATAGCATAACATGAGAAATAAAGTGGATTTAATAACCCAAAACACAAAACAGATTGTAGATATATTGATACTTTTACGTTTTTCCATGAAATGAAAGTTGTTCAAAAGAGGTTTATACTGGGGTTTGTTTAAACAAACAAACACAAATAAATGTAATAAAAATCTTATAATATAATTATATAGTGAGAATGTTAAAGAGCTAATTAACAAACAAGTTGCCTGTGAACTCATAATTTCTGTCACAATGGCCTGTGTGTGCGTGTGTGTGTGTGTGTGTGTGTGTGTGTGTGTGTGTGTGTGTGTCCCTGTGTGTGTGTGTCCCTGTGTGTTTATGAGTGTGCGTGTGCGTGTGTGCGTGAGCATGTGCTATCTGGGCCATTATCCTCACATACCCTCGGACATAGACTAGCCATGTGTTTTACCAAAATCCAGTTCATTTTAGAATTCTGCTCCATAGAGCGCTCATACTCAGTCATGCAGTCCTTGGGGGAACTTGAGCAGATTGGTTAGCCAAGTCCAGACTGTATCAGGTCTTTGGATATGAGCTGCTATTGGTGTAACTTTGCTGCTTCATTTGATTTAACTTTGTTTTAGAGAATGCTGCGGACAAGAATAACGATGGCGGGTAAAATAACATTTTAGTCATCCATATCTAGTGAGTCCGACAGAAAAAGTAACCAGCAAGAAAATCCACACTGCTTTTTTAACACTTCTGCATGATTTATGCTTTTATTTTCTCTTATTTTTCCTGTTACTTGCTATGGTTTATCATGTACTATATGTCTTTATCTTGTTAGTAAGAAAAGAAAAGGCACACAAGGCTTACATTAAGAGAGTAGGGCATGCAAAATTACAAATACTGACTTATACACAGTATCCCTTAACAGAAAAGGCAGCATTGTTTACAGTACACACCCAATAACTGTAATCTATGTGATAACTGATATTGATACTTATTAACTTTTTTTATTAGCCATGCTTTATTCCAGTCTCCTTCTCTCTTTTTTACTCTATCCCTTGTATCAAAACTGTTACATCTGTCAGGAGATATAGGACCATGGACGACAAGGAACTGGTAGGGGTCTGAGAAGGCCAGCGAGTGGTCGGTTGTCAGCCTTACTACGGGTACAGATGTAGCAAGCTGCCACGAATTGGGAAACGTCCTCCCCTAACGTGGGCCACCAGAATCGTTGTTGTATGACGAAGCGGGTCCGGGCGGCGCCTGGGTGGCACGCTAGCCTGTATCCGTGGGCCCATTCCAAGACCTGTGAGCGTAGGCGAGCGGGAACGAAGAGACGATTCGGGGGAACATTACTTGCCCCAGGCTCTTGGATTAGGGCCTGCTGAACCTTGGTCTCAATGTCTAGTCTCAAAGCTGCGACGAGACAATGGGATGGGAGGATGGTGTCGCATGGCGTGGAGTCCTGGGAGAGAGCAAACTGGCTTGAGAGGGCATCCGGTTTAGAATTCTTGGAGCCCGGTCGGTAAGAAAGGATAAAATTAAATCTTGAAAAAAATAATGACCATCGAGCTTGACGAGCATTGAGTCTTTTAGCTGTGCGCAGGTACTCCAGGTTCCTATGGTCAGTCCATACAAGAAACGGGAGCTCAGTCCCCTCCAGCCAATGTTGCCACTCCTCCAGAGCTAGCTTGATAACCAAGAGTTCTCTGTCCCCTACGTCATAGTTTCTCTCTGCTTGGGATAGGCGACGGGAGTAGAATGCACAAGGATGCATCTTATTGTCATGGGTGGACCTTTGAGAAAGAATTCCCCCAAAGCCCAAGAAGGTGGTGGAGGATGTGTGGAACTCACACTTCTCTGCTTTAACATAGAGGTTGTTCTCCAGGAGCCTCTGAAGAACCTGACGAATGTGGTGCTGGTGTTCTTCCAGGCTTTGAGAAAAAATTAAGATGTCGTCTAGGTAAACGAATACGAAGGCAGCAAGGAAGTCTCGGAGAACGTCGTTGATGAGGGATTGGAAGACAGCGGGGGCGTTGGTCAACCCAAAGGGAACCACCAAATATTCGTAATGCCCTGTAGGAGTGTTAAAGGCCGTCTTCCACTCATCACCCTCACGGATGTCAAGCAGATGATAAGCGTTTCGCAAATCTAGTTTAGTGAAGATGTTGGCCCCCTGGAGTACTTCGAAGGCCGTGGTCATGAGTGGGGGTGGGTAGCGGTTCCTGACGGTGATTTCGTTGAGCCCCCTGAAATCGATGCATGGACAAAGGGTCCCGTCTTTTTTCTTCACGAAGAAAAATCCTGCCCCCGCAAGTGAGGAGGATGGGCGGATAATACCAGCAGCCAGGGCATCTGTTATGTACGTGTTCATGGCCTCTCTTTCTAGGCGAGACAAAGAATATAGTCGACCCTCGGGCGGAGACGTGCCTGGGAGAAGGTCGATAGGGCAGTTGTAGGGTCGATGTGGAGGAAGCGACATGGCTCTGGTCTTGCTGAAAACCTGCTTGAGATCATGGTAATGAGAGGGGATGTTGGAGATATCCGGAGGATCCTCCGTTTTGGCTGGTGTGGAGGGTAGGAAGCGCAGAACAAAGACAGGACGTGGCACAAGAGGGGCTCCAACCTGTGATCACCTGCTTGATCCAGTCGATCTTGGGACCGTGAAGCGCTAGCCATGGGAGGCCAAGAACAAGAGCGCCTTGTGAGTTGTTGATAACAAAAAAAAAAAATCCTCAGAATGATTCCCCGACATTCTTAGAGTGAGCGATGGCCGGCAGGGGGCTTCCATCTAGGGCTTGGACGGCCAATGGACAATCCAGGGAAGTGCATGGGATCCGCAACGCCTTGACCATAGCCGAACTGATCAGGTTCTGGTCGGAGCCGGAGTCAATGAGTGCCTGAATAGAATGGGCTTGGCCGTTACTAATTTGTGTAACTGAGAGCAAGGGACGAGATTCTGGTAGACTTTTGGGGGGAGCGCCCTCTAGAGCTCCCAGTCTGACTAGAGGGCGCCTCCTTTTAAAGGGCAATCCCTGAGCATGTGGCCCGAACCCCCGCAATAGAAGCAGGCTCTCTCCAGGTGGCGGCGACGTCTCTCCTCATCGGAGATGCGGGTTCTGCCCAGCTGCATGGGCTCATCCTGATTAGTCTGTGTTCGAGGAGAAGAAGGGCGGGGTGCCCTGGGAGAAGTTGACCTTCTGGGGGGAGGTGACCTCCGAGTGGGTCGTCTTGTGCGAAGACGCGAGTCGATCCTCCCGGCAAGGTCCATGAGTTTGTGGAGATCAGAAGGTAGTTCCCGGGAGATTAGTTCATCCTTGAGTACCTCCGAAAATCCCTTCAGGAAAACGTCCGCTAGGGCTCTGTCGTTCCACCCACTCGAAGCAGCTAAGGTCTGAAACTCGATAGTGTAGTCATAGGTGGAACGTGATCCTTGGCGCAGGCATAATAGTCTAGTTCCAGCCTCTCTGCCGACATGAGATCCCTCCTCATTTCTCCAGAAAAGTCCTCAAAACAGTCACAACATGGATCATGAGCGTCCCAGAGATCCGTGCTCCACTCCCGGGCCCTACCGGTGAGGAGGGTGATAACGTAGGCCACCCGGGATCTTTCTGAAGAGAAGGTGGAGGCTTGAAGCTCAAARATCAGGGAACACTGARATAGGAAGGATCTACATGTTCCTGGCTCTCCTCCGTAAGTGGGGGGGGCTGGCAGGCGCGGCTCTCGTGGAGGGTCCGTGATTGTGGCCCGAGCCGTAGGCACCTGAAGGTGTTGCATCTGGGCGGTGACATCCGCGAGTGTTCTTCTGGTGGTGATGAGCTCCTCCTGATGCTTAACGAGGAGAGTGCCCTGATTCTCCAGTGCTTGTCTCATCCTGTCCAATCCTGCTGGATCCATAGTCTGGCCGGATTATTCTGTCAGGAGCGTGCGACGAAAGAGCAAAGAGATGGATCCAAGAGCAGAGGACCAGAGATGATGTAGAGATGCTTGGGCTAGTTAGTCTGAAGCTGTGTACTGTGGATAGACGAGAGGCGGAGCCGTAGTCGAGGAGTGAAAGTGAAAGTCCGATGCTGTTAAATCCGTCAGTGAGAGCGTCGAGCCGAATCGTGAAGCAGAGCCGAAGTCGAGAGGTGAGAGTTCAAATGCTGTTAAATCCGTCAGCGAGAGCGTAGAGCCAAAACGTGAGACGAGAATCGGGAAAACGAGAAAAACGAAGCGAGATCGGTAACGTGAAAATCATGAAACAAAACGCGAGAATATTGGAGCAAAAAGCACACAATAACCCGGCAGCGAGGTAGCGCGCTGCGCCTCCTTATATCCCGGAAGAAATCAGCGCCAGATGAGAAACCGGTGTGTCGGCCAGGGGGGGGTGTGCCGAGAGATGACAGCGTGGGAAAAAACATGGCCGCATGATGAGCAGCTTGACAGCGTGGGAACGGAATATCAGAAGGCGGGTGCGCTCTCAGATCAGCGCGAAATTGCGGAGAGCGTGACAGGATCACACTAATAATTGTTGTGTTTTTTTTTTTTGTTTGTTTTTTTGTTTATTTTTTTATGGTTCACCTAAAAGGTAGAAATGAAGAATTTTGTTGCAAATGTTATAACGTTTAATAATGCATAATAAACTAAATACAAATATTACTGAAACCTGGAAACACATTACTAGTAAACCTTACTGTAACACATTTTTATCTTATACTTAAAAACCTGTTCTTGCCCTCCATGAAGGAATGTTCATGAGAAAGCTGCTATCAGAAGTGGCTTTAATCAAAATCAAACAAAGCACAGATCTTTAGCGAAGTGGGGAACTGCTTCTGGGACACTAATGAAACATGCTGCAGTGCACCTGTTGAGATCACCAGCATTGACTATCCTGTAGTGGTAGCAATCAGCTCTGGAACCATTGAAATACAAGTAGTAGGGGGTAAGGATGTTTTAACGTTCTTTGCTTCTTGGAGTGTTTCAACTTAAGACCATCTCTAATAGGTTTGCAGATTTTCTTCAAGGATCCTTTAGTTGGTTCTGTTTGTAGCTAAAGACTTGTCTTAAATAGGTTATAATTTGAATAGGGAAGCACTGGTATAAGGTCCAACATAGAAACGTGAAGGGTTCTAAAGGACAACTGGAGTAAAAGAATGAAATTAAATAGAAAATCACAAGAATGAGAAATGTACAGTATAGCTGGCTTGCTGAGAGATTTTAGGAATTTTAACACTCATTGAATACTTCTGTAATTCTGCAGTTTTATCTTTCACTTGGAACTGGTTGCAAGTGTTACAAACAGATGGCAGTAAATTCTAATGGCCCACAAAGTTATACATGAAAATTCAGTTTGTTCTTGAGCAAGAAAGTACAAGAGCACAGATCATCTACTTTTATGACCTACGTTTATAGAAACATACTGTAAAAGCATATCTACACTAAAACCATGACTTGTTTATAGTATACATGCAAAAATGTGCTTCTTTCAAAAGTAATGGAAAGTACAAACTTGAAATTATGAACTTAAAAAAATGTGAATTTCTTTACATGGGACGGGAGYTACTTACTGTACGTATGCAAGACACTATAGTGGTTACCACACAATGTGTAAAAATGTATGTGCACACCTTATGAAGGCACACACTTGAATGTACTGTCTTTCTATGCTGTAGCACAAAACTGTTTCAGTATGAAAGTCATGCAAAAACATGAAAATCATGAAGGCATGGTTTGCCAAGGTTAGAGTGGAGAGTGGAAGAGCTCAAGTGTAGCCATGACATCAACCCCAGTGAACACCTTCGGATTAATGGAACACTGTCTGCACCCCAGGCACCAGTGTCAGAACTCATTAATTCCCTTGTGCCTGAATGTGCACACATCCCCACAGTCACATTGCAAAATTTATTGAAAAGCCTTCCCAGAAGAGTAGAGGATATTATAAAAGCAAACAGGAGACTAAATCTGGAATGGGATTTTTTAGCAAGCACAAATGGATGCAATTGATCAGGTTCCCACATTCTTTGGGCCATAAAATATATGTTACAAACTCCAAAGTCATAAAAGAAATTAAACGAATTTGAATTTATTGTTTTATTTGGATTTAATTGAATTTAATTATTCATGTCTGCAGCTATTTTAGGATTGTACATTACTTTGGTCAACAAAGTTGTGTTAAATATGCTTTAAAAACAAATTTGACTTGCCTTTGAATTCTGAGATTTAACATTACTTATGGTTTATTATTGAAGAATTATATGCTTTTAGAGGAACAGTTGTGTAGAATTTACATAATCTCTGTCATTCATTTTACTTGGAACTTTTTTAAAAGATCACATATTACCAGTGTTGGGGTACGTTGTTTTTTAAAGTAACTAATTGCATTACAAAATTACTGTAATTAAAAAGTAATCAGTTACATTACGGCATTACCTTCTGATAAAAGCCACTAGTTAAAGTACTTTTCCATTGCAGAAAATGAAAACATCTTTGTGATTTCTCATGCATGTTATAATTATTCTACTATCATCACTAGTTTGGCCAACTACTAATAACGGGAATAACAGAGGGGATGGGTTATCGGGGCGGGGGGGAGGGGGTGGCAGGACTTGTAGGACGTCTTTCACACACACGCACACACACAAACACTTACGGAATCACTGCTTTCTGGCTCACGGATTACATAAATTGTCTGAATAACGGATTACATTTTTGAAAATATAACTAAATAACGGAATACTTAAATGGCGGACCTAACGCGTCAGCTTACTAGTTACATCAAAAACGTAATCCAAGGACTCTTGGAACTTGCACCCAACACTGCATCTTACTGTGTTTGAAAACAGATATTAGTGGACTGAGCAAAGAAAAAAAATAAAAATAAAAATAATAAACCCTTTATTTTTTACACATGTTGCTGATGTCAATGTGACACACTCTGAAGACTGATTGGAAGGAGATAATGCTCTATCATTCTGTGTTTTGCCCCCTGTCCATGGATGGGGAGCCACAATTGCACCAGACCACTTTGATCACCCTGCAACTGCTGCCGGAATAGCGATGTGTCAGCTTGTGGCATTTTGTCATATTCTTTCCTGACACTTTCATTAAATCTATGGAGGGATTGTTGACATTTCCATCATCGTCGTGACACCTGCGGAAAACAAACTCGTTTGCGTTGACGGATGGGCGTGTAATTGAGATCATTATGACTTTCACAGGGAGAAGACACATGACGCTCTCCACTCGGCATGCCGTTGACTAACGGCCTGAAGAATATGTGACTAAAGTCACTGGTCTCTCGTTTCTGTTCATTCAACAGTTTAAAAAGATAACATTTTCTTTCTATTCTCTCTCGCCCTCTCGCTCTCTGTCTGTCTCTCTTGCTAACACACTTCTTCCTAACCTCTGTGCTCATATAACCTCAGACAATTTAATATTTTCCAGAAATACATTAAGGAAACAACACTGAGGTTTAATTTAAATAAATTGCTCCCAGTTGGAAGACAGTAATAATGGTAGGCAATAATCTAGCAGTCTGTGAGGAGAAATTGAAGGATGTAAATAACCTCTCAGCTTGGTGCTCTCCTCTTTCTTGGTGTTGTGGGGGAACATTCTCAACTTAAGCACCACCAAAAATTATACCTGAAAAGGCCATGCAACCACATTACGTCCGTAATGGCAGGGTTATTGACTGTCACTACATGCTTGCGGTTTATACCAATGATAATGGGTTCCCAGTCCCACTGAGTCTACTAACATGACAAGCACAGCAAATGGCATCTTGTTACCCCCCTAACACGCTCAAATACCACAATATCTGCACATAATCATCAACAGAGCATCTCAATAAAGTGGCAGACAGCTATTTCCATTAGTTCAGGGTTGAAATATGATGTAAGATGCAGCAGGTGCCACAATTGACTTGCTCAGACCATTTGAACAGTCTAACAGCAAAACACGATAATTTTTTGGGCTTTTACTCAGTTTGGAAAATGAGTTATACTCTGCATACCTGTACTATGTTAAGGTGCTGTGGACAACTACAAAAGTAATTCTTATCTGGTAGAGAATGAAGGCTTACACATCTATAAACTGAAGTTTTGTTATTGTTTATACTGTTTCTAATGATCATCTACAATCTTTGTAAGTCTTTGTATGCAACAATACTAAAAATTTTGTTGATTGATCCAATTTGCACTCACTACTTGTTTGAATTCCTACAAAATTGCAACGAACGCATGAGTTTTATATATTCTTTTTTATTATTATTGCTAAAAAACCACAGTCTCATTCAATCTCTATAGCACTTAAAGCAATTTAGACAAAATATTTTGGCATTTATATTTTTTAACATCTTTGTGACTCACAAAAAAAACCTCACTTCATGACACACTTTGCAAAATTTCTTGCTTGATTAACATTAAAAAAAAATGCTGTCAAACTGTTCATTTTGAGTTTAGTTTGAAAGAATTTTTTTTTTTTCAGGTTAGTTGGTTTTCAAAAGAAACTATTAATCTGAAAGGGTCTTCCTGTATTGACAGTTCTAAAGAAATGCTTTTCCTTCTTATTAGAGAATTTCAAAAGAGGAGAAAAAAATGCACTCAACATTTTATTGCTTTCTTGTGAAGATGTATTTAATTGGTCTGGGACTTGTAAAACTGATACTTGATTACTTGGTTACTGTGAACAAAATGTCAGTTAGGTGTTCTTGGAAATTTTTTTCATCTTTGTCCACACTAGGTATAAATAAAATCCATGAAGCCTAGAAGGACAGAGTTATTTTATTAAGGGAATCTACAGTAACTATACAAATATTAAGATGTTTAACTATTGTTTAATCATATGGCCAAAACTATGTAAACTACCTGACCACCATACCCATGTTTCAGAGGGTTTTTTTTTTTCGCTAGATTTTTAAATATATCTATACGGATTTATATTATATATTTGTTTCATGCAGGCCCTAGAAAGAAAAACAACATGCAGATTGTTGAAATTACTGAACTTATGTGAAAACTGTCTAAAGCTTTAAAATCTGGAAGGGTAGTATTCAACCATCAACTTTGCAGAAGAAAATGGATCAAAAAAGCTATATATATAAAAAAAAATAAAAAAAAAACACGAATGACCAAGTCACAATATAAAAATTTGCGATAGAATACAACAGTAGCCTGCTGGGCCTAAAAACCTTCCTATTTAAATGGATCCTGGACTTTCTGACCAGGAGACCTCAGTCAGTCTCGTTTGGGGACAGCTTCTCAAGCACCATTTTGGCCCTGCAGGATTGTGTAACCAATCAACTGCTCAATTACAACTGTGCTGAAATGAAATGAAAACACACATGCAAAAAGACATGTCAACATACAGTACATGCTGTAGAGAGGTGCAGCAGCTAACGGACTGGTGCAGAACCAATAAGCTGTGTCTGAATGTTGTGTGCATGTGCAGGTCAGGTGGTAAAGTGGCAGAATGGGCCCCTGAGTGGCATGCATGCTCCCTAGAACGGCTCTCCTCCTTGCTGGCCAACTGGCCCCTCCCAGCTCTACATGGGTGCAGCCACAGCCAGAAGTCCAACATGACGTCTAACATGGTTTTCCCAGCTGGGAATGGAGGCCTTAACATGAAGCACAGTTGCCTTTTCCTGCCTTGTGGAGATCAAACAGCTGCATTCAGTGGCCTATGAAGTCCCTGGGATACATGACATCTCCTTGCTTGCATGCCACACATTGTTTTTAGCATTCACCACGTGACTCTTGGATCTAAACCTCCGGGTGTCAAAAAGAAAAAGAAACATTCCTCATTGAACATCAATGGCTCCTCTGTGGCTCATCAAGAGCACAAAATTTCTTCACTTTTGTTCACCTGGACAACTGGTCCCTAAACACCAGCAATATAGCCAAGAAAGCCCAATAGCATACATACATGCACTTTGTTGAGCTTTGGGCCTGCCTTGCTTTTTTGGTTGTGGAGATGATAGACAACACTATGAAGATACCGTGAAGTGTCAAACCCATACACCCAGGATTCGTCAATGATCCTCATCACAAAGAATGGGTGCATTGACTGAGTTTGTGGCATATTTCAAAGCTATGTTTTTTTCTATGCCTGAGTCAGTAGCCTGGTGATGAACTTAGCAGCAACATGGCACATGTTCAAATCACACGTGAGGATTGCCTGGGCTATTCTGTATGACACACCAACATGTCTCCTTATGTCTCCCTTCATCTTAATGACAGATCTTATCTTATCTTAATTGCAGATGCTACAGGTTTCTGCAATCAGTGTGTGACCCATTTTAGGACATATCCATTTTAGTGTTATCTGAGCACAAGCATCAATAGAAGAGATTAAACATGAGGAAAAGCTGGCCATCTGTACAAAACAGTTAACATGGTCAATATCACAAATTTACTTATTTTAATTGGATTTATTTTCATTGTTATAATGTTTAACATTATATTGTTTATTTCCAATAAGTAAAAAAAAATCTGTATATTTTCAATTTTGTTCTCAGACTTTTTGAACCCACTTTTTCAAGTTATTGATTAACACCCATTAATTTAAAGATTGCATTTATTATAATTTATAATTATATTATAATTATAAGTTATAATAACTTATAATTGTATAACTTATAATTAATATTATTAATTATAAATTAATTCTGCCACTCAATTCTTCCGATTTATAAACATAATTATATTCAATTCATACGAAACAAAGGGTGGTAATTTACAATTTAAGTTCTGTATTTTATGTGATGTGCTCTGTGTATTTTAGATCTTTATAAACATCAGTATTTGTGATATTGCATTGGTTGATTTTTGATTCGTCAGGCTGCATAGACACCCATTGATCACAGTGGAAACATATTTGTTTGATAGCCAGGGTGCCATCTTTTTCTCTGTGTCTGTCTCTCTTAGCTTTAGAATATCAGTAGTACATGCAGCTGCCTCTGACAGCTTTACAAATTAGGTCCAAAAGGCCTTCTGCTAAAATGTGAAGTTGTGTGCTACAAATGTGGACATGAAAAGACCCTCCGAATACCAAAGCCCTTCCTGCTTCTACAGTATTATCACTCTCTTGTGCTTGAATCAGAGCTCTTCTGCTTAATGTTTAACTAGCTTTCCTGATTTTCAGCTACAAAAAAAGGCTTTTATATACACACTGGAATTTGCATACCCGTGTTGTTTTACTGCATGAGGCAGGGCAGCGTTTGTGTGGTTATGTATACATGGATGTTCTCTTCTCTTTGGCCATAGGAAGAGACAGAATGAGATTCTCCTGGGGAGAGTGTGTTGGTTTAGTGCGCTGTTTTTCCTGCAGCCTGCTGAGTCTCCCACAGGGACGACTAGAGAAATTCAGCTCAGGTAGAAACATCCACGCAGCGCACTCGTCGCCCTCCGCCTCCTCCTGCCTGCTATTGACTTCACCCTGMGGAATGAGGAGTGCCAGGCAGGGCTCAGGCACCAGACGCTCCACCAGGAAAAAAACAAATCAGTTGAAGAATACAGTATGGTACCGTGTTGCCAAGCAACTGTGTTAGAACTACATTCATTACTAGGAACATGAACACATTAACACTAGAGGGTTGCTCTGTCTGGATGTTTTTCTTTCGTTGTCTTTCAAACTGTCTCTCCTTCCCTTTTAGGCTCTTTATGTCTCTTTTATGTAATTTAATAAATCTTTTTTTTTCTCTCTCTTTTCTTTTGCCTATTTTCCTTTCACCCCACATACTGCAATTAACAGCACAATCTCACAATTACAAATGCATGCATTTCAAAAATCTGTATAATGCAACTTGGTTAAAAGTTTGGATTCAGGTTACATCAAGTTACTTCAAGGTCAGAAGAACATATAAACAAAATAAAATTGCAATTTAAGATTCTTATGAATTTTTCATGAGAATAGATTGTTTATGGCATGCATAAGCGGGGTTAATGCAGATTTGATTTATGTGACCAGAAAATGGGGCTACAGTGTAATTAGACAAATTATATACAAAATTGTAAATAACAACAACAATAATAATAAGTTTATAGTTATATAGTTTCTATATTTTTACAGAAAATAATTTATTTTTCCATATTTGTACAGCTAGGTTTTTCTTTATATTTTTCTTATATTTAATATTTTGTCTTATCTTCTATAGATATATTTTTTCTTAGCTAAAGTTATTTTCTATATTTTATTTTCTATATATATATATTATATATTATATATATATATAATCTTATTAATAGGAAATAAATATGGAATAAAATAAGAAATAAAATATAGAAAATAAATAATATATATAAATATATGTATATTTATTTAAGCATTTCACTGCATATCGAACGTGGATGACTGTGGATGTGACAAATAAAATTATTATCTGATTTATTATTACCTCTTTCATCTATTCTAATCACTCAGCTGCATTCTGTAAGGATGTTTCTAACTGTATGTCAAATAAGATCCATTTTTCAACAAACCACAATATTAAACAGAACTCTAAGCTGATAAAAATGTATGATGTTATTACTCACTCTTTCTCTATACCACTTACCCGACAGGGTCACGGCAAGCTTGGAACCTACACCAGGGCACTCAAGGCAAAAGGCAGGGTACACCTTGGACAGGGTGCCAGTCCATCACAGGGCACAAGTGCACACACACTCACCTAATCACTCACACATTGCCAGTTAGCCTACTCTGCATGTCTTTGGACTGTGGCAGAAACTCACCAAAATCACCAAACCCACCATGTCATTTTTTTTTTTTTTTTACTTCAAGACCTTCTGTTAGTTCACGGTGACTATATGCCTCAAAGCTCCATTATTGATTCATTTTCTGTAATCATACGCTTCATTGCATTTTATATCTTACATACATCATTTTAAATCCAAAACTGAAAATCCCCTTTTATTTCTTATGATCTCCATGTTGTTAACTTCATGTACTAAACTTCTACGCTACTTTAACCCTATGACCTACTGTATGGCCATGAGCAAACGAAACAATATGTTTCATATAATTGTAAAAATACAAGATGTTATAATCCATGTTTCTTCCCTCCTTTTGGACCCATCTGAAAAGTGCACAGATTTTTTTTTTTAGAGAGAGAGAGCGAGAAAGAAAAAGCGAGACAGGGAGGTGGGGTGGAGAGAGATGCTTTTGGTGTAGACACTCATACTGCTCTCTACTACTTACACGGTCAATTTAACCAATACCAAATTTTATCTGGCTTAAAAAGAAAAAAAGAAGAAAAAAAAGCTGATAGGCTTCTGTGGCATGCAAGCTGTCCTCCACCGATGTCTCCATAAAAAAGAAAATACTTGAAGTCACGATGACTGTTGTATAATATATTTTTATTGTTGCTATTTTTTGCATGCTTTGTTTTTTTTTGTTATTAAATCCAAGTGATAAGATCCTTTTTTTCTATTAAATCCTTGAGTGTATTATAAGTGCTTTTTTCATCATAAAGACTGTCCTATACTCATCCCAGCATGCTTAATCACAAAATCTTCCCACTGAAAAGCCATTCAACAAACTTAATACTGTTTTCCTTGACTCTTTTATACCTGTTAACTGTAATGATTTATATTCATGCTAGAGGAAGAGGATGTTTTAAGTCTGGTTTGAGTCTGGTTCCTTTGAATATTTTTTCTTCATGCTGTTTTATAATGTCTTTCCTTGCCAGTCTGACCTGGCTTACTCATTATGGCTCTCATTCTACACCTGTGTTTCTGTAAAGCTTTTTTGATGACAATGTCTATTGTAAAATGTGCATTGAACTGAACTGAATTTATGCTGATAAAACGATAGAGAATATTATGGCAAGAAAATGACAGTTCCAAGATCAGTTCCAAGGTATTCTTCACCATCATGATGTTACACTCTAATAAGTCAAGTGTGGCTGAACGGAGAATTCACCCTGAAGTGACAGCAAATGTTCGATTTATTTCCTAATATTTCACAAAAGAGTGAGATAATAGTAATATTTCATAACCATTGTTAACATCCCTCATCCTTGACCACTTTTAACATACCCATAAAAGTATAAGGGAAAGAGTCATGATCTCTTACATTACATAAATCATGTTCTTATTTTATAGATTTAACATTTTTTAATCAAATGATGCCAGATAAAATCTCAGAAGACATGAAAGACTATTGTCCTTTTTTATGAGAATTATTTTACTGTATTTTTTTCTTCTGTATCTCATAGCTGTACCATTTACTGAACACTGTACTGCATACATAAAATCTGACCGCTAAGTACCGCCTAATATGTATTCTTGATCCATTGGTTATTCTGGCTTTAGATCAGATTTAGCTTTTCAATGGACAGAGGGTGATAAAGAAGGGTAATCAGTAGCAAAAGCATTACTGCAGTCTACAGTCCATTTAACATAGTGAATATTACATTATTATAATACCATAATATCTACAAAAGTGTCATAGCTGAGACAAGCTGGTGTTTTCAGACCTCAGTGTTATCAATAGATCTGACTGCAGCATAGACRGTCATTTAAAGTACATTTTCTAAGGAATTTCTGATGTTCAGGCCTTGAAATTCAGCGCATTTTGTTTGAATGATATTCACTCTGAATTGATGTTTTGTGTAATTTGACACTATCAAATGAAATGAAATGATGTAGATTTTTTTTTTTACTGTGACAATCTACAAAGTGCCTAAAGATTTTACCAATTTACCAACCTCAGCAGCAACTTAATTTCCTTTCTAATCAGTTTCACCATGAAGACTTTTGAACTATAAGTTTAAGCTAAAGTATTTAACCTTATCTTAAAATTTATGGCCTTGATGATGTCAAGTTACTTAGTTAATAACCTATTAAAAAAATAATAATCCATATATGGATGTACAGTGGAACCTCGGATTGCGAGTAACGTGGTTTACGAGTGTTCCGCAAACCGAGCAAAGATTTTTTATAAATTTTTAATCGGAAACCGAGCAAGTATTAGTTTACGAGCGCAGAGTATCCTGTATCACGCATGCAACTCTTATTTTGACACCGAGCGGCAAGTGATCACAACTGAGCCAATGATTTTTCTCTCTCTTGCGCTGCGAGAATTATGGGTAATTGTCTCCCCTGTTGCGTCCCCTGTGTCAAAATAAGAGTTCCCTGCTGCGTCTTAGTGCTCGTCTCTTATAATCAACATCTCCCTCTCTCTTCTGTGTGCGCGCGCGTAATTTGACACTGTGCCCCACACACACTGACACACACACACTTTTTACACACACACAGTTACTTTGTGTGTGTGCACGCGCACACGCGCACGTAATTTGTCACCGACACACACAAACACACACACACACAGATCTCCCCGGCTGCACAGACACGCTTTAGTCACACAGAAAACTCAGCTCTGTTATTTGTTCAACATTCAAGATTCAAAGAACATTATTAATCACAGAGGGAAATTGCAAGCAAGACACAGAAAGAACTTAAGGCTGTAGTAATGACAGCAATGACCAGTTAACGATGTAAATTAATTGCAGAGGTGAAAAGTAACGAATTACATTTAAAAGAGGCTGATAAAGGTTTTGCGCTGAACGTTATTCTTGGCTCTGAGCTCTTTTTTCCCTCAGCTATCGGGCGCAAAGTGTCACACCATATTTAAGCAATCTTTTTTTTTTTTTTATTTCAAGCACAAGAAAGGCAACAGCTTTATTGTACAAAGGTGTTTCTTCAATTAAAAACAACTAGTTTGAGATTTATATCCACTTTTATAATGGTAACTTTATTTGTATTTCAGTAAAATTTCTTTTCATCAGTAATTGTACTTGAGTACAAAAGTTTATTACTCTTTCCACCTCTGATTAATTGATGCATCACATGTCAGGCTCCATGGTGGGCTTGGTGGATCCAAATGCAGAACGTGGAGAGGGAGTAGTGGTGTCACTGACTGTAACTGGAGGGTGGTGACTGTAACGTGACGAGGTTGATCTTGGTGAGAATGGTGCTCCGTGCTGTGGTGGGAACCGTAGTGTGCTCGCTGGAGAAGCTCGAGCCACTTGGCGAACGTAGCGTTAACTTGGTAGGGCGTGGGGGACTGACTCGTGGTTGTAGAATAAGCGAGGGTCGAAGCCGGAGAGCTGGGGGGAAAATCCATGATCCAAATCCGTAGTCGAGAAAACAGGCAAGCAGTCAATGATCCGAAATCCAAACAAGAGTAAATCCAAAACCGTGAGGCAAAGACGTAGCCAAAGAACGAAGCGTGGTCGGTAACTTGGCAGGCTGTGACGAGACAAGACGCGGGAATATTGGGCTGGTAAGGCACTCAATAATCTGGCAATGGGAGGTTGTTTGTGAGCAGGTTAAATAGAGCAGAGCCATGATTGAAATGAGCAACAGGTGTGTCGAGAGCAGAGAGTGAGCCAGTGAGATCAAAGGAGTGGAGTGGAATCTGGAGCGGAAGTGAGCAGGTGAATCAGACGTGACRTGACATCACAAGCATGGAGCATATGGGAAATACTGGGTGGAATTCTGAGTTGTCATTGGGATATCACTGCATTGTTGCTTTATTATATATTAYATATATATTGTTGCTATATTATAAGATACAATATCTCACAATGACCTCTTCATGCTTGTACTATGACCATGGTAGGTCCAAGTCAAGTTGTAGAGTTGTTTATTTTACATTCTCCTGGTACATTTTTGCTCGTGCATGCAGAGTGTCTGTGTCATGTTCAAAGAATTAATTATAAATACTAGATCCAATAACTAACTAATATCTAACACCATGATAAAAAAGCATTGTGCATGTTGTGGTATTAATACCAACCCACAGCACATAAACTTTCAATTAAACCTGTTAATACATTGTTAAAACCATTTTAATACAACGCTGATCACTTCATTTCTGTTGTTGTGGCATCAAAATCTCTAAAATTGTGTCACTGTCCTTATGGTCACTGTACTTAATACCTGCCTATATTACTGTAGTTTGAAATTTTGATAATCTGTACATAATCTTATTATAACTAACCTCCTCAGTACCTCCATATTGGGCTACTATGAGACAATATGTAGTTTTAGATTACTGTGCATTTAMATTCTGCCATTGTCCAAATTGCTTATAATCATAATAGTCCTCACTTCATTTTCAATGATTTAAAACATTTCAGTGTCACAAAGGTTCAAAACAAATAAAAAAATGTAAAATGCAACTGCAAATCAAAAAGCACAACATTAACTCGAAGCATAAAGATGGGTCCTATTACAAGAAAAAAAATACTTTTTAATACTTAAGATAGAAAAACAAAGTTACTGATGCTACTTTGGTGAGGAATTTGTTCTGAACAAATAACCCAGAGTCATATTTATTTTATATTAACTGTATATTTTAAGAGTTCCATTAGGAATATATCTAAAATAATATCAGAAATGCATGAAGATTACATTAGGCACTTTTTTTTCCCAAGTCTTAGACAGACACACACATTCAGCAACAAGAATAAGCTTTTCAGTAAGTAGATATCCAAATCTTTTATTTATTATATGCTTTACTGTGACTTTCTTGTTGTGGTTTGTGTGTTTTTTGCATGTTCATTTTGTCGATGTTTTTTGCTGTATTTCTGCTACAGTATTTATAATAATGGTAAGTGTTTTTTGATTTGTTGTTGCATTATTGTTTGGTTAGTTATCCCACATAAAAAGCACAATAAAGAAATATATCCAAGCATATGTTCATATGTCCGGGTTCGATCCCCGGCCAGGCTCGATTCCCGTCTGTGTGCATGGAGCATGTTCTTCCCGTKCTTGGTGTGTTTCCTCCGGGTACTCTGGTTTCCTCCCACAGTCCAAAGGTTAGGTTAATTGATGTTCCTAAATTGCCTGTAGTTTGTGAATCAGTGAGTGTGTGTGCCTGTGCCCTGCAATGGCCCCAAGTCTCCTTGGATAGGCTCCAGGCTGAATACAGGACTAAGCGGTATAGATGATGACTGAGTGAGTGTTCATGCCTTTGTTCCATTGTTTGTGATCTTAATGAAATAAAATAAAATAACTATGGTAAGGTGCTATTGCACCTCCAGGGTTCTATTCAGACTTTAGGTGTGTGCATGGAGTTTGCATAATAAAAAAAAGAAAAATAAAAAAAAGTTTTTTTTTTTTTTTTAAAGAAAAATAAAAAAAAGTTTCAATCAAGTTAAATCTGCCTGCCTTGGAGTTATGAACTTTCATATAAATTTCAGTTATTTCAGAAATCTAAATGTGTCACACAGAAAGTATAGTTAAGTGGGAATTAATAACTTTTTCTACTTTTTAACTTGACATATCTTTTGAAAGTTGACAACTCTGAATCCTGCCTAAAATGATAGCTATTAAAAGAGTTTCTGTTGGATGGCAGTACATTTGTCAGTTCCATAGTCCATTAGTGAATTTTAACTGCATGAAATATGCAGACTTACACATGCCAAATGTGCAGAAAAGCTCAATTGGTTCATCATCTTTCACACTTCCAGACTTTTAAAAATGCAGAACATACAAATATATCTCAGAACATTTTTATTACAAAGAAAATCAAACGAATCAAGTATAACTTTTAATGACCTTCTGAAGGATAGAGGAAATCAATTTTAACCTCTAAGTGCTTTCTTCCTAAGGCGCATTGCCTAATCATAAAGACATTTATTGGTCAGTTGTGATAAGACTGAAAGCGATTAAAAAAAATAAAATAAAAATGCACAGAAGTCCAAGTATATTTCTCCCTTTGTTTTCCATTTCAGTTCTGTTAGGAGTCATAAGTAGGAGTTAAGCTGCCCTTTACAGTTCATTTTAGCACAGTCATTATACAGTATCAGTTAATCATTTTTAAGTGAATGCACTGGGCATTAATGACATAAATCTATATACTGTACTGTATAACCAATGCCCCAAGCAGCTACAAACTGATGGTCTATTGTTTGATTCGGAACTGCATTAGGTTAGTTAATTAATTTTAATAAAATAATAGTATATGCAGTGCATGTCATATAGAACGATAAATGCATAGTAAACAAGAGTCCACTAGACATTTGCTTTGATATGAACAAAATGTGATAAACTTTGAAATAGCCCTATCTAGTCATTTTATTTAAGTAAAAGCATTTATATTTGAATAAAGCTTCAGTATGTTTACATACATACATACAGTCTTATGCAAAAGTTTGGGCACCCCTTGATAAATAACAGATTTTGGTGATTTTTTTTTTTCAGCAAACATTGGTGTATAGTTGCTTTTTATGTCATAAATTGAACAAAGATAAAAAAATAAATAAAATCATTATTGTKGCACTGTGCAAAAGTTTGGGCACCCTACATAATCAGTACTTAGTAACGCCTCCTCTGGCAGATATCAGAGCATGCGAACGCTTTTTATAGCCAGTCGTTCAATTTGTGCACTTGGGATTTTCTCCCATTCTTCCTTGCAAAAGTCTTTTAGTTCTGAAATATTCTTTGGTCATATTGCATGCAAATCTCTACCCACAAATTTTCAATGATGTTTAAATCAGGGGACTGTGATGGCCATTCCAAAACCTTCAGCTTGCGTCTCTTGAGGTAGTCCATTGTGGATTTCGAGGTATGTTTAGGATAATGGTCCTGTTGTAGAAGTCGTCCTCTTTTCAGATGATGATCTTTTTTACAGATGGTGTGATGTTTGCTTCCAGAATTTGCTGGTGTTTAGTGGAATCCATTCTTCCCTCCACCCGTGCAATGTTTCCTGTGCTGGCTGCAACACAACCCCAAAGCATGATAGATCCACCCTCATGTTTAATAGGTGGCAAGGTGTTCTTGCTGCTGAGGCAATGCGGCTCCTTTTTTTCTCATGCCTTTGCTGATTATAGCCAATGAGTTCTATTTTAACTTCATCAGTCCACAGCACTTGTTCCCAAAACATATCATGCTCCTGTAGATGTTCTGTTGCATACTTATGATGTAGGATTTTATGATGTGGATGCTGGTAAGGTTTTCTTCTGCTGTCTCTTCAATGAAGGTCTTGTGGAATAGTGCACTACCACCACCTTTTAATTTGTCTTTCTGTCCAGCATACGAGCAGTTCTTTCCGAGAGTTTTCTTGATCTTCCAGGTATCATCTTGACCTCTATAGTTCTCCTGAACTGCCATCTCTTAATTACATTTCTCAGTGGACACTGCAAGCTGACAATGCTTTGCTATCTTCTTATAGCCTTCTCCTGCATTGTGGGCATAAATAACTTTCATTTTCAGAGTCTTACATAGCTGCTTAGAGGAACTCATGGTTGTTGAGTGTTCATACTGTAAGTGTGTGCACAAGGTTTGTAGAGTCAAAGTATTTATATACAGTAGCTTTGAAATTGGCATTTACTAATGACAGCTGGTGCCATGCATCAGATCTAATGAGCTGATTAAGGTCTGAAACCTTGTAAAAAGCATATGAGACTCTGAAACTCTTAGGGTTCCCAAACTTTTGCACAGTGTCATAATAATGTTTTTATTTATTTATTTTTTGTTCAATTTATGGCATAAGCAGTAACTATACACCAATGTTTGCTGAAAATATTATTCTTTTTTTTTTCCATTTCCGAGAGAGACTGTGTCAATTAAAAAAAACCACCAAAATCTGTTATCAAGTGGTGCCCAAACTTTTGCATGAGACAGTACATCCATCCATCCATACATACATACATACATACATACATACATACATACAGTAATAAACTAAACTATCATTACTTATTACAGACATTTTAAACTGTATTTTGGCAGTCTATATAAAAAAATCAATTATTTTGTTCTGAAAAACATTTTTCTAAAAGAATTGCACAGTCAGATACACATGCAGTGTAATTGTCTTAAGCTTAATTGCACTGGGATTCAGTATTACATTACATTGTTGTGATTGTCATGATTAATCTGTTAAAAAAGTTTTAAAATCTTTTAAACCCTTTCAATTAGGAGTTGTAAAACCTTCTTCAAAGAAAATAAGAACACTGAGTCTTTTTTTTACAACGTGTAATAGGTTTGCAAAGGCTTAACCTCCTGGCAGAGATAACTGAATTTTGTGCTAATTGGCAGAATTTTAAATGCCATCAAGCTTCACTAGAGCCCCTAGAGCAATGATTACCAATATGACCTCAAAACTTTAATGATCCACATCCACAGAGTTTATCAATTATTATTTCTATTAATTTTTGTTTGTTTGTTTTTGTATGCTATTTTCAAGGCTATGTCTGTAATATTACATAAAGCATACTAAACCCTAATTTTCTAACATCCAAAAACATGAATGGGTGAATGGTTCTGTCTACATGCCACCCAGCACCAGAAATACAGTACATCTGCCATTTTTGTGGAAGTTATTTACCATGTCAGGTTGCCAGCTCAATTGTATTCGAGCAATTGGGGGTGAAGGACCTTGCTCAAGCGTCCAATAGTGGTGACTCAGTATTGTCAGGGCTCGACCTTGGGACCTCCTGGTCCGCAGTCCAACACCACAAAGCCACCCCTGCCCTCTACAAAAACATGCCAGAATCCTAATGTTTAAACACATCTAAAATCTTTATTCAAGGATTCCCCTATTATTGTTGGTAGGGATGCCCTTGCTATTGTTATTGTTATTTTCAGAGCATGAAAACTGGTTATTAATACCGGCCAGTCAAGTGGATCACTCCTCTCCAAATTTCCTTTTTATTAAATTTAGTTTTGGGCAGCTGTATTGTTATTAATTTTGCATGACCCCCACAAAACATAAATCAAAACATTCGTCTCGGTTCCGCAGTGGAATGGAAAAAAACCTTGGTTTTAAGTTATAAGGAACCATTTGGCATACATGATAAATCCACTTTGCTCTACTGTCTTCTACCTCGCTTGTTTTGGGGCCGACTGGAAAATTACACTGAAAAATATCATGTTGATCAAAAATGAAATCAGTGTAAAAAAATCACACAATAGGCTTTAACAGAGTTTGTAAAGTGAACACACACTGAAAATACCAAAGCTCTAGCACCTACAGTTCCTCTGATATACACAGTAAATGTAGTAAATGTAGCAAGAGAGTCCCATTAGCTTTAAAGTTTTGCTGGATACATTCTCTTTGCCTGTAAGATTTACGGTTTTGTGGAGGTGGGGCTGCAGCGAGAGGCTCCAGCCACAAACCCCTTGACTTACTGTACACACACTCCCTGATATCACAGGCAGTATACAAGCTCATATCTTTGTAACCATATGGTCTAGAAATAAGCTGCTTTCAGCATTTTACCCAGACATATGCCCTTCATATTAAAAAGCTGAACTGGATTTACTTTAAGAAAGCTTTGGAAATGAAATAATAACATTTCCAAAAATTAATAAATTAAATGTAATGTCCATATTATATCAATTCAGCATAAACCTTACTGTTTTATAATTCACACAAGATGGCTCATGGCTGCTTTAAAGGTATACATAAAAAAATACTTCATCTGGATTGGTGAGATACTTTATGAAAAATGTGGAACAAATGAAAGATATTTATAATATCCTAATTAAATATATAGGTATATATAATATATTAAGTCGACCTCACTAAAATGTGAATGAGATAGGGCACTGTTTTACTGATGAAGAGTTGCTGAGCTATCCACATTACTTATTTGTTTATGTCACACACAGTACAAACAAAATTAGCTGTGGGAATAAATATGATTGATCAGACCATCATAAAAAGTGGGTGGAAGTGGGATTTAAAAGAAAAAGAAAAAAATCTCTCACAGACACACATACCTCTTACTAACTCATGCCCTTACACATTGATTGTCTATACCACTTTATACCATGTACAGTATTGTGGAGGCCCTGGAGCCTGTCCTGGACAGATGCATGCTGGGCACACTCGTACATTCACACATTACATTCAACTTGAGAACGCCAATTAGCCTAACYTTCATGTCCCTGGACTGTGGAAGGAAACCGGAGAACCTGGAGGAAACAAACTCGTACCCACACACCTCTAGTTCCCTTTCAAAATCTACACTCGATGCTGCGTGAAAACGCTATGGGGACATCTTGTTGTTCGGTTGTATAGCATCAAATACTCAAATTATTTTTGGCTTATAACCTCGGTCAGGTGACGTCATCTGATAAGGTGCACCTGCAGGTTATAAATAGGAGTGAACTGGAAACATTCTCAGATCTTTTTGTCTTCAAGGACCTCTTTGTGTTTGTACAGTATGTGTGTGTGTGCAAGCATATTACGAAGGAAAGGAAAATAACAGCGTTAACCCACCGACATGGTAGAGTTTGTTAAGAGATGTAGGCCTCCATGTGATAGATCTCTTTCAGGGTCATCTGCACGAATTTTGTTTTGAGTGTTTGGGGGAAGAACACGCTCTCCTCGGGCTTCAGGAAGGTTGTGAGTATTGTGATCTCCTCCCTATCAAAGTGCTTCGCGCGCGGCTCGCTTTCTTTAAAGAGAAACCGCGAGCCGCGGCACATTCCGGGGGTTTGCGCGCGCTGATCTGACAGACGCACATGAGATGGAATTCCTCCTTTCTCTCGCGTTCTCCTCAGATCAGGAAGTTTTAGCGTCCGCTTCTCAAGCGTGGTCTGGTGCTTCTTGTGAAGGGGCAGAAGAGACTTCCTCTCTTGCTTCCATGGACGCAGCCTCCTCACAACTCTCCTTTTGTATTTACAGAGCATATGGGGAATTACTTGAAGTAATAACACAGAAGCGATATTCCGCCAAGCGCTCAAAATTAGACGACAGGTTTCTGTCGGGTGGCTGGGGGGAGGGGCCTCAATGTCTCTCTCTCCCCTTCTTTGGTGAGTTAACATTTTTCATGGAGCAAGTCTTACTCATCGCATGTTTTCGTGCCATCGACTTATTCGAATAACGTTGATGCGAAAGCGCGCGGTTATATGATGATGCCCCAGATAGAAGAGACACTCGCGGACTATCTCTCTCCTGGGACATCATCCTCCCTGAAAAAGCCCACACTCCCCTCCAAGCCATGTAGACTCACATCTTTCTTGGTGGGGAAAGCTTCAGGCAGTGGGTCAGGCTGGTGCTACGCTGCACACCATGGCGGTTTTGCAGGCCTACCAGGCTGACCTGCTGAAGGATTTGAGCTCTGACGGGCTATTGATGAGAGGKAGTTTGCAGAGCTACGCCAGGCCACAGAACTGTCTCTCTGTGCAACCAAGCAGACGGCCCATGCTGTTGGCCGTTCTATGGCTGCCACGGTGTCCACAGAGAGGTATCTGTGGCTGAACCTCACGGGCATCAAGGATAGGGATCGTGCTGTCCTTTTTGATGCCCCCGTCTCACCTTCCGGCCTTTTTGGTGACGCTGTTAATTTTGTCGCCTCTAGGTTTCAGGAGGCGAAATTATATGAACAAACCTTTGGGAGGTGTCTTCCTCGCCGTGCTCAAGAGTCGGGACTGTCGGCCACCTGGTCCCGACCAAGCCTGGCCCCCACAAGGCGTGAGGTGCAGAGAGAGAGCGTGACCAGCCGGGCACCCCCCTCATAAAGATTGAGGTGGGGCTCGCCACTCTTCTAAATCCGCCTAAAAAAAAACGACCTGAGGAACTTCCTCTGTGACTCGAGCGCCCAGGGCCGTGGGGGTGTCTCCCTACAGAATAGGGTCTCCTCCCTGGCACCCCCAGGAGGCCGGTGTCCTAACCCCTCCACCACTGGCATTTCGGGGAGCACCAGTCTCCAACAAAATGTTGGCTGTTCGGTCACCTCCTGCCACATTTCAGGGTACTGAACATCCAACACCCTCCCCCCATTCCAGCCCAAGTGTCAAAACTTGTGCCCCTTTCAGAGAAGATGGCAGTGTGGAGACTACTGCCAGGCGTATCTCATTGGGTACATAAGACTGTAGACAGAGGCTACAGGATTCAGTTTGCATATAGTCCTCATTTCAACTGCGTGGCCTCCACTTCCGTGAAACCGAAACAAGCACATTTGCTGGTCAAGGAATTACAGACGTTGCTGGGCGAAGGGGTCATAGAACATGTTCCCCTCCCAGACAGAGASTCAGGCTACTACAGCCGGTATTTCTTGGTTCCCAAGAGGGATGGGGACCTGTGTCCGATTTTAGATCTTCGCGGCTTGAACCATTATCTCAGGAAATTCAGATTCAAAATGTTGACTGTCAGAATGATTGCTTCTCAAATCCAACCAGAAGATTGGGTTGTGACAATTGACCTGAAGGATACATATTTCTATATAGAAATATTGCCACAAAACAGGAAGTTCCTGAGGTTTGCTTTCGGGGGCGAAGCTTACGAGTATTGGGTCCTTCCTTTTGGCCTAGCTCTGTCACCCCACACATATACAAAATGCATGGATGCAGCCCTGACATCCGTATTATGAATTACATGCACAACTGGCTGATTCTGGCTCAGTCTCAGGAGCTAACGCTTCGACATCGGGATATTGTCCTAGCTCATCTTCATTCTTTAGGATTGAGACTCAACGCAATGAAAAGCGTTCTCTTTCCTGTTCAGAGGACAACATATTTGGGTGTCATATGGGATTCCATCACAATGCGGACACAGCTGTCTCCTGCCCGTGTCGAATCCATTATCAGCACCCTGAAGGAAATCAAGCTAGGCCAGAAGGTGACTGTTCATCATTTTCAGAGATCTCTAGGCCTCATGGCAGCTGCGTCCACAGTGATACCTTTGGGCCTTCTGCACATGAGAGTGTTTCAGTTGTGGCTAAGAATCAGGAAATTTCACTTAAGGGCCAATCCCCAGAGGCAAATAAGGGTTATGCGCCAGGGGCTTTGTACACTTTCTATGTGGTTCAGAACCCGGTTTCTGACTTTGGGTCCCACTTTAGGTCCGTTTTGTCATCGCTAGATGCTAACGACAGACTTTTCCCTCACAGGCTGGGGTGTGGTCTTAGATAGCCGTCCAGCACAAGGGAGCTGGAGAGGTCATCTTCTCGCATGGCACACCAGTTGCCTCGAAATGATGGCCCTGAAACACTTCCTCCAGCAGTTGAGAGGCTACCATGTCCTAGTGCGGGTGGACAACACTACAGTAGGCTCATACATAAATTGCCAGGGTAGACTGTGCTCGCACCGCTTGAACAAGCTAGCGCACCAGGTTCTGCTTTGCCAACAAGACAAGTTCCTGTACCTCAGGGCGATTTACATTCCGGGGATTATAAATGTGGGAGCGGACTTGCTATCCAGACAAGCTGTGACACATGGGAAATGGAAACTCCACCCCAAAGTAGTCAATCAAATAAGCCAAAGGTTTTATGTAGCAGAGGTGAACCTCTTTGCCTCACAAGAAGCAGCACAATGTCCCCTTTACTACTCTCTGACTCCTTCAGCTCCCCTGGGTCTGGACGCGATGGCCCACACGTAGCCCAGTTTATGCCTTTATGCATTTCCTCCGATAGTTCTGCTCCCAGGAGTCCTGGCAAGGGTCCGTCAACAGCGTTTGTGCCTCTTATTAATAGCGCCCCATTGGCAGACCAGAGTGTGGTTCTCGAATCTAATATTTCTCCTCGACGGCTCACCCTGGGTGATTCTAGTGAGGCGGGACCTTCTGTCTCAGGCGCCAATATTTCATCCCCRGCCTGAGCTCTGGAACCTTCATGTCTGGCCCCTGAAGGGGACCAACTAAGAGATGCTGGTCTTCCAGCCAGCGTAATTGAAACTATTTTAAGTGCTAAGGCTCCTTCCACTAGAAAAACTTATGCCCTCAAATGGAGTGTATTTGAAAGTTGGCACATGGCAAAACATGTAGACCCAGTTCCCTGCCGAAATGTTTCAGTGGTGGAGTTTCTGCAAGGAAAGTTGTTCTCGGGCTTATGCCCTAGTACTCTCAGAACGTACGTAGTTGCTATTTCAGCTTGTCATGTTCTGACCAATGGTGTTTCTGTGGGAAAGCGTCCTTTAATTGCTCGACGGTCCCTTCGTGGGACTTAGCTTTTGTGCTCGAAGGTCTGGTCGACACCCCTTTTGAACCACTAGAGTCAGCGCCTGTCAGGCTTCTGACCCTTAAGATCTTTTTTCTTATGGCCATTACTCCTTTGAAGAGAATTGGAGATCTGCAGGCTTTGTTAGTCTCCCCATCCTGCATAGACATTTCCCCTGGGCTAGCCAAAGCTATTCTGCATCCTCACCCGAACTATCTTCCGAAAGTTCCATTCTTGACCATGCACCCAGTCGTTCTCGAAGCCTTCTGTCCTCCACCTTTTACAGCTCCAGAGCAGGAAAGACTTCACTTACTGTGTCCAGTACGTGCTCTTCGGATTTACGTCCACCGCACTAGCCAGTGGCATAAGTCGGAGCAGCTTTTCGCTCACTATGGGGGCCGCAACTGAGGGAGGGAGCACTAGACAGACGCTGTCACATTGGGTGAGAGATGCTATTGCCCTAGCCTACGAGGCACATGGTCACACTTCGACTCTGGGAATCAGGGTTTATTCGACCAGGGGATTGCCTCATCAATTGCTCTGGCAAGAGTTGTCCCCCTGCAGCAAGTGTGTGATGCGGCAGGTTGGTCCTCTCCGCATACATTTCTTAGATTTTATAGTCTTGATGTCAATGCTACTCCGGGCTTGCAGGTCCTCGAGTCAGCATCCCAAAGTTAGGTCTGAGACCTCTTTGGCTATTTTGCACACACACTACACAACGTGGGGGTCCAAACACTTGCAATGCAGCATTGGTATTCTCATTCGCATATCATTTTCACGCAGCATCAAGTGTAGCTGTTGAAAGGGAATGTCTCGGTTTACTTTGCTGTAACCCTGTGCAGGAACGAGATACTGCATTCCGATGCCGCACTGCTGGCATGGCTAGACGTCCTTTCAGACGACATTGAGGATGACAACCTGAGGATGTTTAGCTTGAAAGGTCAGTCATAACCTTTGACACTTGTTTATTCATCAATTTGATTACTTCATCATTGAGGCAGCATCCAACCCACTTTGTAACCCAATACCCGGCAATGAAAGAGCCGCAGGATGATTAGGACATCTGCTGTGTTCTACATGGAAATTCATCACTGCACAGGAAGTCTTTAGGCTTGTCATTTAGAATAAGGTTGGATGGGGGCCAAGAAATGTGAAGGAAATTGATTACACACATCCGGATGTCTTATATTCACCAGACAAAATTATTACAAATTCCAGTCACTATGGACTAGTGATTGACTGAACAATGTCATATCACCTCCAGAGAGCTGCAAAAGAAGCCTCATTAAGAAACAATTTCCTTGTCGCTGTCAATTAACATTACCTGACCTCTTTTCACTGTACTTTAAAATCCATTTACAGTACTCTCTTTCTCGCTCTCTCTTTCTGATAGGTCAGTGAATAAAGCTTTGAGCATGACATATACTGTATATCTCTCTCTATCCATATTCTACTGTCTCAACCTCAATGCTATTGTCTGTCTGTCACATGATCTATGAAAAAAAAAAGTATCATCACTTATCTCTGGCACTTTGATTGACGGTTCATGGTTGCATGTAAGATGGTGAGAGAGGGTGACAAAGAGGAGGAGAGAGGTGGAGAGAGACGAGGGTGTGGGCTGACTCACAGGAAAGATCTCATGTGGCCTGTCAGACTTCTCTCAGTGAGAAGTGAGATGGCAGCCTTCAGACAAAGACGCAGACACAGAGAGCGCATCCTCAACAAGAATACTGATCATACACAGAGATCCACACATCCCACAACCTACAGTACATACAGACACACAGCACAATACACTCAGGTTGCTAAATTGACAGAATGATGCAATTTTCAGCCTGTAACATTGTAATAATATTACTAAGATGGATTTCATTCTTTGACTAACACTGGGTTTTTTTTTCTGTCTTAATCTATCCTGTGCTGTGCATGTTTAAGGACAGTATCTCCCAGAACGCTGCACATTACACACCCATGTGCTTCTTCGTAATGAGGCCTTTATAGTTTTTGTTAGGTAGAATAATGATAATTTTGGAATGGTAAGCCAATAATATTATAATGTGCACATAATCATCTTGCACCACTGGATTAAAGGACTATKATTATAATATATCAGTGCACATGCATTAATAAAACATTGTCATCTACATTTTATTTCTGACAGTCTAGTCTATAAATAAAGATTTCTTCTGATTATCATCAAAGAGAGACAGAGGAGATGGTAAAAAGCAGAGGTGAAAGAAGTCACGATTAAACTCTGAAAAAGTACAGGATCAAAGTATGGATGTGCTAATGTGATAAAATCAGCTTTTAACACACACGGATGAAATGCATTATCTTTCTCCCTTGCAGATAATGTAATATTATATAAATGCTATTTAGTTGAACCTATATGTTCCTATTGGACTCACTACATTGTTTACTTTAAAATGCAAAGGACAACTTTTTTTTGAATTCTCAAAAAAAAAAAAAAAAAGCTTTTGCATAAATTTGAGTTTTTGCCAATAATATAATTTGACATGTCTTTAAAAAAAACATGAATACCGAACCGTATATTTTACAAAATCAATGTGGAAATGTTTTCATTTTGTTCCTTGTCTATCCTTGCCTTGGAGTCTGCCTGCAAAAAGATTACATCAGATATGGATCCAGTTTAACAAGCACAGTAGTAAAAAAAAAAAAATTCTGCTTGCCCAAAGATCTCTAAAACCTTGATAGATAAGTCTGCTTTTCTTGTGATTTGATCAGGGTTTTGGATGGTTGAACAGTGTAGTAAAATGTAATTCATTAAATAAAATCAGATACCGGGTGTTTGAATGCTTCTCTTGGTCCTCACATCATCATCATCATCATCATCATCATCATCATCATCATCATCAAAAACTTAAATACTCTGTATAGACAATGGCTGACAAAGATTTAAAATGTTTAAATGACTTCATCAAAAAGATAATGACACGAGATTTAGACAGAAGTAGAGAAGTGCCTGAATAAATCAGCAATTATTTCCCCACCTATTTTATCACAGACAGAGATCAATTGAGTTAAGAAATGGAGACAAAGCTTGAGCTGATCAAATGCTGAGAGTGACATTTACCTCAGTTAATGAAACCTAGATTGGTGTGGATGATGCTGATAATTAAAAAGACATTTATCATTGTAAACTTAATTACATATAACTGCAGTTTCATAAAAAATGGCAGTGATATAGTTTTTCGAGATTGGGTTAGAAATATAGATAAAGACATTTTAGTGGCACTAAAAATGTGATTTTCTCACTTTTAAGAGGGAGTTCAAGTAAGTAGTTCATTAGTAATTCAAATAACCTAATATGATGTATTACTCACTCACTCACTTATTCTTTATACCTTTACCTCTACCTTATCCTGTCCCAGGTCACTGGAGGCCTGGAAATGGCAATTTTTGGCGGGGAAATGTACTGAATATACTGTATTTATATGTAACGGGGACACTGGTGGCTTAGTGGTAGGTGTTTTGCCTGCCATGCGAAAGGCCAGCGTTCGATTCCCAGCCAGTGCCCAACCCCCGGCCACTGGATACAGTTCTGGTCCCAAGCCCGGGTGAAATGGGAGGGTTGCGTCAGGAAGGGCATCCGGCATAAACCCTGTGCCAAGCTTGTATGTGCGGACCAAGTGCGTACTGTTGCGACCCGTTGCTAGGAGCAGCCGAAAGACCACCACCAACAACAACTGTATTTAGATGTGGTGAGTATTTAGTATACGGCAGCACAGCGGCTTAGTGGTTAGGTCTGTATTCCTGGAGATTTACATGTTCTCCCCATGCTTGGTGGGTTTCCTCCGGGGAGTCCGGTTTTCTCCAAAAGTCATAAAAAAGACATAAAAATTAGGATAACTGTTTTTTTTTCAAAATTGCCCATAGTGTGTGAGTGTGTTCTGTATGTATGTGTGCCCTGCAATGAGTGAGTGAGTGAAAGATTTGTCTTGTTTAGACAATCTTTGAGTAAAGGGGTTATGACCTTTACAGGAACATGCTTGTAGAATGCATACAATGCATAAAGTGCTGTCCCCATATATAGTGCTTCATAGCAAGGCTGTCTGATAAAGGAGACAGTTCATATTCCAACATGAGGGCCTTGTGGAATGTGAATAAACAAATCAATATTACACATTTTAATAGTCATTTCAACTATACTATTTAACTTTAATTTTAACAGTCTAATATGTACAATAAACTGGGCGTCATGAGATGTGTGCATGAATTGTGTACACACATGTAAAGAATCATGCATATGAGACATTGATGAAGCTTAATAAATATCACTTGTTCATGGATGCTGTGTTAAGGTCACTGCTCATATGCACATCAATTGTGGACAACTGTCTATTATTAGATAGGACATACATATTCTTCAAATGATCTGGCACAATAAGTTATGATAACAACCTACGAGGGAGTGAGATAAGCCATGCTGCAGTCATTAAAACAATGACTCGGTAATCATTTTATGGGATTCGGGCATAATCATAAGATAACGAATGAATTTGAAGCAAATGAAAGCTGAGCACAKTGTGCAGTGTTGATGAATTAAGACCCTGAGTTAGACTTTTAAAATGTTTTTTTTTTTTTTTCGTCTAAATACTCACTAAATCTAAATACAGAACATTCAGTAAACATTAGCATATTGGGAATATATTTAAATACATTTTCTGGGGGAGTTCAAGAGGAACAGGCAACAACAATTTTGTACCCCACTTAGCCTCCATAAATATAAACAAATATGTCATTATTCTTTTCTGTAAATGGTGATGTATTAAAATTGAGCTGTTTTTCGGAGTTGTTCCATTCCATACAGGACATGCCATTTGAGTCCTTAAAATTGCCTTGACACACAGAGTGACAGGAAAGGACAAGCAGGGCACTGTAGGGAAAAGATCAGTACAGTGAGATTAATTTTCATTTCTGATAGTGGGATCTGATATACATATTATACACTGCACTTATCTGTGATTAGCTAATCAGTGAAATTGTTCACTGGCTTGAGCTCCAGCATGCAGACAAATGRTAACATTATATCAAATAAGCATTATATATCATCGTAAAGAGAAAATAATTAAAAAACTTTCTGAAAGCTTCAAGGCGGCTTCAAGGCTTAGTGACTAGCACTGTCGCCCGGCACCACTACAGTAGGTTCCGGGTTCGATTCCTGRATTGGGTCCTGTGTGCATGGAGTTTGCACATTCTCCCAGTGCTTGGTGGGTGTCCTCTGGGTGCTCCATTTTCCTTCCACAGTTCAAAAACATGAAAATTAGGCTAATTGGCATTCCTCATTTGCCCATAGTGTGTGAATGAGTGTTTGTACATGTGTGTGCAATGGATTGGCACCATCCAGGGTGTACCCTGCCTCGTGCACTAAGTCTCCAGGCCGCTGTGACCAAAGGATAAAGTGATATAGACAATGAGTTAGTGAGTGAATACTTCATGCTTGCGTTACCTTCTGGCATTCATTATTTATCTAATTTATTATTATTATTATTAATCTTCTTATTGCACTCTAAAAACATGCTTAAAAGTTTGTTTTTGCTCTATGCAASCTACTTGTGTACTCAGTGTAGTGCCTTCTTCAACAAGGACTCCTCTGATTTTCTGGACCTGCCTGATTCACCCTTATAATGTGACTCACCTTCTTCTGCTGTGGATGATTCAACAGTCATACAATAAAGATTTGCACTCATCAGAAAAGCYTTTAATGCTCAGGAGCTGTTACTGTAATCATAAAAATGTTTATTTGCTCGTCTCATCTCAGGAGTTGTATTCCCAGAATAGCCATCCAACACACCTAGAACTAGTTAATTTTTCTACATCTGTATGAAGATGATTTCTAATTCCACTGTATGGTGTAGAGCATTTTTATTGCTTTCCTGTGTAATGTCTGTTTTGCTCATTAGGGATCTATTAGAGATTAGAGATCCATTAGAGATTGTATTGGATTTCTATAAAGTTAAATAAACTTTAATTGATTTGAACAAAAGCGGCACGGTGGTGTAGTGGTTAGCACTGTCGCCTTGCACCGCCAGGGTCCGGGTTCGATTCTCGTCTCTGTGTGCATGGAGTTTGCATGTTCTCCCAGTGCTTGGTGGGTTTCCTCCCACAGTCCAAAGACATGTAGCTTAGGCTAATTAGTGTTCCCAAATTGCCCGTAGTGAGTGTATGTATGTGTGTTTGTCTGTGCCTTGCATTGGATTGGCACCCTGTCCAGGGTGTACTCTGCCATGTGCCTAAGTCTCCTGGGATAGGCTCCAGGCCCCCGTGACCCTGAATACAGGATTAAGCGATATAGATGATGAGTGAGTGAGTGATTTGAACAAACAAGACATTTGTTAAGGTTCAGGTTGTTAAATCTATTGTATACTGAATACAGTTTAACAATGTATTCTAAATATGTTGCAGACCAACCCTGATCAATATATATTTTTTCCCTCAGTGCCTCATTGTCTTTAAATGAATATGAAAGTAGTAAGAATGAAAAAGAAGAAATTAACAAGTCAGATCAGTATACAGTTTAAATGATTTGGTCCCTTTGGAATAATAATGTTGCCCAAAGACATCCCACAAGAAGAGATATACACACAATTAAATAATTCAATTCAATTCAATTCAATTTTATTTATGTAGCTCTTTTAACAATGGTCATTGTCTCAAAGCAGCTTCACAAAATGAGAAGTAAATTTGTGGAAGTGGTAATGAGTGAGAGAAAATGTGTTTAGATAATAATGAGATTGTGAGATCGTCCCTTATGAGCAAGCCGAGGGCGATGGTGGCAAGGGGAAACTTCCTGAGATGGCAATAGGAAGAAACCTTGCAGGGTTGACCTCTGCCTAGTGGAGCTGGTATCTCCAGATACCTCGGGATGGGTAGAGAAAGGAAGAACAAGTGGAAAAGAATTAGCATAGATGCCATTCACGATATTAGCAGCACGAGATAGGAGTGTGCATTTAGATGTAATGGAGTACGAGGTTATGGAATGAATTATGTTTATGTCAGATTTAAAGAGATGTGTCTTGAGTCTACTTTTAAACTAGTAGACTGTGTCTGAACCCCGAACACTGTCTGGAAGGATATTCCAAAGCTATATACTTGTATATATATATATATATATATATAAATAAAGGCAACTACCTGGGGGAGGATTTAAATGGATTATGTATATCCTTGCTCTGGTAACTCCCATTAAAACATGRCAAACACATTGGTTAGGGGCTGATCACTGGGAAACAAACTTCCCCACAGCTTTACAATGAAACCTGGAATCTTTTGAAACATTTTAACATTTCCAAGCAATGGTGAACATGCAGTGGGAGGTGGAGGGAGCTGAAGCACGATCACAAATCTGTGCTGCTGCGAGAGCATTTGGATTTAGTACAGAGATAAGAAAGGGAACATGTGCTATGAACTGAGTGCATCCATGCTTGATGACCTATCTGTGGGAAACATAAGGGGTCTGCATGGAAACCCCTGAGGAAACACACACACACACACA
>QMIH01001241.1:115997-131240 GCA_003987875.1 Clarias batrachus
TTATTATTATTATTATTATTATTATTATTACTACTACAACTACTCCTACTACTACAGGATATTAATCAGATAGGACTTAAGTATCATACAACAGTTAGTTCTGATTTAGTAATCAGAATTTATGATATTATTTTAGGTGTTCTACATAATCTAGTAAAAAGCTAATAATTAGCTGATTCTTTTTTTTTTTTTGGTTATTTAACAAAGACAGAAAATAGAATGTAATTAATATTCTATTCTATATGATATGGCTTTTTCTCAATGTTTATTGAGAGTGAGTCCCTAGTGTCAGAGCTACACTACTATCTAGTGTCAGTCATGAAAAAAAATCTACCGTAAAAAACGCTATGAGAGATGACTGAATAAAGAAAGAATGCACACTGCCCTCAACAACAACAACAACAAAAAAAAAGGTGGTACGGAAACATTAGTAAAAATTCAGACAAATATCTGCATGATATAGGTTAAAAAAATTATTGTGACAATGGACGTTGAGTTGAATATACATTATAAACTAAAAACGTAAAATGTAGTGCGTGTGCAGGAGTACTGATAACAAGTAATGCAGTTTGTACCATCGTTTATGGTACAATAAGTTGCCAGTTCATCAGTGGATGGATGATTTCAAAAAACTTCAAAAACACTGTATGAAGCATTAGAAACAATGCCGGGAAGAAAGAAAAAATCTTTTGAAACACACTTATCAGGGCAAACAGAACACATCCCTGTCTGTAGCTGCACTGTTTGTCATCTGGAACTTACTCCATGTGCTGCTGGAAGATGGAAAGACCTTGTTTATTTTATATATACGTATATACTGTAGCCTACCACAACGGGAATGGGAATGGGCTCCTCACAGCAACTTTTTACCATAGCAAGTATTGCTCTGGGCTGCTCAAAAGGGGTAAACTCAGGGGATGCTTAGGGCTTTTTGTAGAGGGCAAAGAGGCAATGAGGGAGTAAGAGGACACAGTTTCAACCTTTTTTGTCCACCATCTGAAATGGCATGGGTTTCAAGGTCTGTTTAAAGCATTCCACCAGGCCTTCATTCTAATGGCAATGCACCAATGTTGTGATCTGTTTTACCTTCAACTGCTGAAAAAGATCAACCATAAGTTGGAGACTCTATGAGTATCTTGGTCTATGAGCAGGTCATTGGGTACTGTATGTTACCCTAACTAAATAGTACAACTATTTCTCAAATTCCTCAATCTGGCTTCATGGAAAGGGATTGACCAGGGCTAAGTCACATAATCCACCAGCACAAGGACATACAGTACCTCAGGCAAATTCAGGTCGACGAGATGACAAGGTCTATGCTTACCTACTTAATCAGCACACTTAGCTGATTACTTAACATGATCCCAGCTTACCTCTGCCCCTTGTTGTAAGGAGAGACTGTACCAGCTTCCCAAGGGAGGACATCAGCACAGGGAGAACTAAGACCAATAACAGGCATCTCCAGTATGCCTGCCTAAAATACATTTTAAAATGTGAACTTTTTGTCCATGCAGGCCACAGTCCTGCTGTCACACTAACTGACGTTTTGTCACACTGTGTGTAAGTTAAGTTGAGTACTGTATAATCTAGATGGTTCAAATTGCTTCTTTAGGGGAAAAGTCTTAGCAAGATATTTATATTATGTTTCAAAGTTAAATATTAAATCATCAATTATTCATGCAAATCTACATTTTGGCAACAGTCTTGAATGACAGTGTCTTCTTTTCATGTCATTTGTCCTAAGAAAATCATCAGAGAATTTTCTCATTACATCACCTCAGGGGTAGCTCTTTGACTGGGAAAGAAGCAAAGACAGATGGGAACTGGTGTAATTAAGCCTATTGGTTGTTAGTGATTGAATAAGACAAAAGTGACATTTCCCAGTAGAGCTTGGCAGGGAACTGTGCAGGACACATGAAACTGAGACACATATTTTAGATTTCTTGGAAGGCAGATTTCATATATTTCACTCTATAAATAATTGTAAATTTCACTGTATATGTTATTGTTTTATTATATTATTCTATTTATTGTTAAATATAAATTTTATATTATCTTAACTTTGAGAGAATTTTAAAAACAACATATCTGAAACCCCAACATTGTATGATGTTGTAATCAGATGTGATGTCACATACTATAACACAACTTTAGGAAAAAGTTTTAAAAGTTAAAACTGCTTTTTGTTCTCACTATGTCCATCCATGGTTTGTACATGTAAATCAATGTGTAAACCATTTAAATTTAAATTCACAGAAATAATCCACAGCTTCTTACACACAAACACCAAACACCTGTGTCTCTTAAGTGTTTTGGCATTATTTCTTTGTTTAATTTTCTTTCAAAAATGTTACTGTGCCATGCATCATGGCTCCCTAATGCAGACCAAAATCTAGTGCACTGTAAACCCGATTAAGTTGGCAAAACTCTATATATTATTTAATATAAATATTTGAGTTAACCAGTTACATCAAATGTTTAAAGTAATGATGTTTCCAATTTTAAGTAAACAGAACTATCAATTTTTAAGTTTGTTGAACTTGTTGCAAATCAAATAAATTGTTGCAGACAATCCGGCCCGGGAATCGAACCCGGGCCTTTGGCATGGCAGGCAAAACACCTACCACTGAGCCACCATTTCTCTATAGATTTTATGCTGGTGGAACTTTAAGGTGACAGTTACTGTTACTTAAGTACTTACGATTATTTAAAATATCAAATTTGTTCAGCTAACTTGAAAAGTGTCATTTCTACAAACTCATGAATACCAAAAAGTTCTAAATACTCAAAAAGGTCTATTAATTTGACCTAATTGCAATTATTTAAGTTTACAGTACTCAATGTGTTTAATTACTTTGAGCATTAGGGTTTATAGTGTGCTAATGATTGCAACACCAAGAGAAAAATGAAAATTGTGTGAAAAATCATGCATCACGTGATGGGGGTCAATGTTTTCTCCATAGTATCTCTTTATAAATATGAGTCCCACTGTGAGATTTTGGTAGATAGATTTTCGAACACCACAACAAGCCACTACTTGTGTAGAAATACAACTCAGACCATGTCAGTAATTTCCATTTTAACACTTTACCCTGAAGACTCCTGCAAAGTGCTATATGATGGAACGAGAGAAAAAGAAAATCAAGACAAATATAAAACAGACAAGCTTTAATACTACACTCTATTGGTTGTCTTTTCACTTCTTTTAAAACCAATTAATCTGAGCAAATCCTATCTGACTGACACGCCAACATTTGGTCTTATTTTAAAACAATATCCCACTGAGCCGCAAATGAAATTTACAGCTGATGGAGTGCACTCAAGGGCTGGATGTGGGAAAACAAAGCTGGAGGGCCCAGCAGGGACCCGGAATGTGCGTCTATACATTTATCAGCTGAAGCTTGTTTATGGCACCTAAAGGAGGCACATGAAGGAGGTTTTTAAATGAATAGTGAAGTTGCATCATAACAAATCAACAGTAGAAATCACAGCTATGTTGAATATAAAAATAAAAACATTTCCCCATGACATCATAAAAGAGTTTGTAGAAAAAGTCAAAAGATTAAAGCTAAAGATGATCAGCTTAAATGTATTCAGTGATATTATGATTCAGGTTGAAGCCCATGTACATTTCTGCCTGCAACAAAGATGAACCCCTTATTATTTTTAACTTTCATTTCACAAAACTTTGTTAGGGGTGACAAGATTGTATGGCATTGGTGGCTAAATGATGGGAAATTGTACCTAGTTTTAAATCTAAATTAAGTTGTACTTCTTTCATCGTGAGCCAAATACACTCCCTGTTCGGTAATCAGAGAGTGAAACGTTTTACGAGGAGACGTAAAAAAAAAAAAAAAAACATCATTCAATGTTTATCATCATAAATCATGCTTTGTCTTAAAGCAACTCCAGCACATTAACATTTACTTATACCAGTTCAGCGCTGTTATTTCAGTAGTAAATCTCAGTAAAAATAGTCAGAAAATATTCAACAAAAATTTTATTCATATCTATTGGCACAGGTGTTTGTTTACATTGAGCAAGTCGCTTCTTAGTACCTTGTTTTAAAGTAGATTATTAAATCTGGCACATAACTGTTTATAGCATCGCTTTTCTCAACATTTTCTCTAAATTTCAGGCAAATACCCAAGTACTGCTAATGTTCCAATAAATTCTGTCCAGCCTATATTGTGTGATGCCATGACAGACAGACATGCAGACAGGTTTCGGGTCCTCTAATATATAAAAGGTAAATATGTGATTTACAAAACGAGTTCTTACCAATGTACAGACAAACCCTTTCTTTTATGTATATAGATAAATAGAATTGTGAGTAAATTTGTATCACGTTTTTAAAAAAGGGAGGCTAATTCAAAATATTTTTAAAAAATGGGAGCATAAAGTTTGGACAATGTGGTCTAATGAGTCCATATTTACCCGATTTTAGAGCAATGTTTGCATCAATGTACTGTAAGAAGCATACTGGAGGCAATGTTATAATAAGAGACTCCTTTAACTGGTCAGGTCTTTTTTACTTTTCTGGTGGTACAGGGCATGTTACAGGATTCAGATTTTGAAAGTATGGTTCTGAGAGCATAAGGAATCATTTGAAATTCATAAATTGGCCACCACATTGCATGGCATGATTGAAATTAAAGGCTGTTGAATGGAATATAAAGTGTTTCAAAAGAGTATTGAGGTCTATGGAATCTCATTTGCCAAAAGTAATGGTGGCAACTTAACAGGCATGTGGAAAGTGATTCCCTGGTGTAGTGAGACCAAAATTAAACTTTGTAGGCTTTGCCACAAATCTTTAGATTTCCAAACCGAACACTTCTCTTAACCATGAGAAACCTGTTCATGCAGAGCCATGATATACTGTATTTTTGAAACAATGGTTGTACTGGTACTGTACCTTATAGAATGTTTAAAATATTTACAAAAGAGGGTAGTGAAAATGGGGTTAATTAGTACTTGTGCTAGTMCTCAGAAGTGTTACTCAAACCATAACAAGCAGTCAAATTACAAATTATACAAGCTTGCCACGAGCACTTCATAAAGGCACCTTCAAAAATGAATGAAGCCAACATTTGCAATCTCATGTTCAAAATTTATTCTAGTGAAAATGGAATTAATTTCATGCCCCAAGGAATACTGTGAAATAGAAGGTCAAGGTCAGACAGAGGCAAGTGCAAGTTTTCTGGTTTTATTGAAACCAGTGTAGCAGATAAACCAAAGGGCTAGACAGTATGCAGAAGATTAAGGATGGGACATGTTATGGACTAAAATGTGAAGCAGACTGTGAGAAAATCTAGCCAAGAAAGAGAGATAGCAAAGACTCATCACATGGACAATGCTGTTGTGAGAGATCAGAAAGGAACATGTCCTTAGATTTTCACTGGTTTTCTGACGTCGTGCTTCCAATGTGGTTCTCTTTCATCCTCTGCAAAGCTTCATGGTCCACTGGGAGCATTGCATTCACAGAGTCCCCTGCCATGACACTTGGCCTGGTATGAATATTCATGAGGAAAACAATCTAAACTCACAGTTGTTTAAATACCCYCCTTTTTTTTAATTCAGACATTTTAAATTCTTTTTATATCTTACTTAATTTGTATGTTTTGGCCTATAGTTTGCACTCTACTTTATAAGGTTCCACTGCTTTCTGAAGCATACTACTGTACAAGCAGCTTCAGGCAAAAAAAAGAAAAGAGAACTGTGTAACTTTGGTGAGCATGAAATGGAGAAATGTTTATTAGATGTTTTGGAAATGCACTGCAGAATACAGCAATTGCCTAGAGTGGCGGCGATTGACAGCATCCTGGCTAGAGTGTGACGCTTCTGCTACCGGTGGAAATAGGGAGTGAGCATCTAGATAATTTAAAGCTAGTAAACCTATCCTAAAAGAGTCTACAACGTATACCTCGGTAATCAGTAACTTACATCTTKTATTACTTCTCTTCTTTCTTGTCCATAATCAAAAATCATGGACTACTTGGGACAACATGGCAATGGTTTGTTTCTTACTTGTTTGATTATATCAGATAACATTGAGGAGATTCATATTTCTTCCATGGAGGCTCTCCACTTGTCCCCACTGCCTGATCTTTTCTGGTTTCCCATTATATCCACTGTACTAGTGAATTCCTGTCATCACATGGGTTTCATTACTACTGCTATGCTGATAATAACTCATCATCTTGTGTTGTCTTGTGTTTCTACACAGAACTTAGCTGGGGGGAGGTATGTGGTTAACGCATTGGACAATTGATAGGAAGGTTGTTGGTACAAACCAATGCACCACTAAGTTGCCAATGTTGGGCCCTTGAGCTAGGCCCTTAACCCTCAAATGCTCAGATGTACAATGAGATAATAATGTAAGTCACTCTGGACAATGGTATTTGCCATATGCTCTACTGTAAATTTTCACATGTGGATAGTGGGAATGTCATCTGGGATGACAGCTCAAGAACTGCTGTTTATCTTTGGAATTACATTCCTATACAACTCTTGGGTCAAACCATCTGACAGCAAATGCAACCTTGTGATAGTTTTTGAATCTCAAGATTCTACTATTTCAACTCTTTCCCAACTGTTGTACGTGATTAAGAATGCTGCACACCACATGTTTAATCTTCCCAAGTTTAAATCTTTCCAAATGCAGCTGCACACCCTATTTAATAATCCAACTAGTGCCTTCCTTCTGCACTTCTGAGCTTCTGAGTTTAGCATACACAGATAAAAGATGTGGATATTGATGATTATCGGCTACCAGCTCTTCATGGTCCCAGAAGTTGCAAAAAAGTGTCAAAGTCATCAACATTGCCATTTATTTAAAAAATATTACTGATCATGCCGAATAAAATTGTTCTTCTTTAAGGATAGTGGTGGCGTGAAGTCATTAATTATCATAGACTTTTTTTTTTTAAAAAAACCTAATGATAATTGAAATTACCCAAACAACCCTGATGAAAAGTTTACACACAGGTTTAAATAACTATTAAAATGAAGTTTCTCCACCTGTGACTTATTATAATTGTAATTAATGTCTCTGCATAAATTGTCAGTGACTTTCTCAAATCATGAGGTGATGCACTGACATGGCTGGATACTGCATCAAGAACTGCCAATGGACCTGCGTAATAAGGGAGTTGAACTTTATAAAGCACGAAAAGCATATTAAAAGGTATCTCAACACTTGACACCGCCAGTCAGTACTGTTCAATGTCTGATAAAGAGGTGGAAAATAAGAGGTTCTGTTGATACTAAACCACAGAAAGATTTCATTCACTACTGCCAGAAGAATTATTCAGGATGCAAAGAAAAACCCACAAAAAACTTCTAGAGAAATACAGAATGCTCTGGCAAAAGCAGTGTTGTTGTTTCATGGAGTACCAATAAGGAGGTCGCCATGAGAAAGCCCATGCCACGAAAAGTTCCACTTGCAGTATGGAAGACAGCACCTGGACGACTCCTTACAGCATCTGGAGTCATTTGGAGTGATGAGACCAACATTGAATTTCACAGTCACAACCCTAAAAGCTATGTTTATGGTAAAAAGTATTCCATCCGCACTGTAAAGCACGGTGGTGGATCTTTAATGTTTTGTTGCTGTGTGACAGGGGAAATTTAGTCAAAATCAAAGGCAAAATGCAGCATGTTATCAGAAAATAGTGGCAGGCAATTTGCCTTCTACAGCACGAAAGCTGCGCATGGGACTCTCTTGGATGTTTCAACATGAGAATGATCCAAAGCACAAGGCCAAGTTGACCATCCAATGGCTACCGCAGAAATAGGTGAAGGTTCTCCTGACCTCCATATCACTGAGCCACTTTGGGGAGATCTCAAGCAGGCAGTTCATGCAAGACAAACAAAAGAATTATAGCAAATAGAGGTATTTTGCGAAGAAGAATGGGCAGCTATACCACCTGAGAGAATTAAGGATCTCATGCATAATTATTTAAAAAAGCTGCATGCATAAAGGAGGCAACACAATATTAAGAATAAAATAAATTGTATTTCCTTCACACTCATGTTGTCTTTAAAAATAGTACTCATCCTGCAAATTCTCTCAAGGTATGCCAACTTTTTGAGCAAAACTGTACTTGGTGATAAATGTTGTCCAGTACACCTTGTGGTGGTTTGGTTGTTATGGCTGATCAATGTAGTTTGCTTTGCATTATTACACTACTGTATGTTAGTTACCACATTTCCATCAATTACTTACCATATTGACCATCGTCAGTTAGATTTCCAGGCAATGGAAGCATGGGATTGAGAAACACACTTAAATCTTGTATTTGTCCAGTACAAGTCTTTTCTTTTTTTTTTTTAATCCATGATGCTTGTACACATAACTGACCTATTGATAAGAACATTCATAATCCTCTCAGACAAAGGTCTCTTTGTCGGTCACCAATGATTTACACACACATACAGTATACACTCACAATAGCATACCAAGTAGCAGTTAATTACTCATTTCTTGCATGACTTTTCTTGTAACCAGCCTGGCAGCCTTTCATGTCACAGTGCAGCTCTGTTCCTTGGTAAGACAGAAAAGCCCTGCCATTTCTCTCACAAAGATCCATGACACACAATTAAAATCATTCCGCATGAGTAAGAACTARCCCTGGAAGTGTTTGAGGGTATAATYTCTAACTTTAACTAAATATAAAAGCACAGAAGATATAAAATATAGTCCTAGAAGGCAATATAGTGGCAGTCATAAGGCAAATAAAAGTAGGAAATTAGAGAATAGTGAGATCCAAAGACAAACTATGGTGGTGTGAAATGTTTGTGTGTTGTTGCCAAGAAAGAAACAAGCAGGAAACTCTTTCATTTTTCCTTTCGACAGCATTAACAATCATATGTTACCATTGCTTAGCAGCAGACGTCCATTCGGGTCTCCAGGCACTTTACTGCGGAGACAAAGTGAAAAATAAATAGACACCAAGGGAACAAGAAGCAAGTGTGTAGAATCAGCCAATTACCCAGTTACTCTTTCTGACTGCTCCCTCATGGTTGCATCCCATTTCAGAGCAGCTAACAGACACCCACACACCAACACACACACCAACACACACACCAACACACACAATTTTACATGGAACTAATACAATGCATTGAGAAAATTTTACCTTCTTTGTAATAGGAATCTCTGTGAAAGGAGTTCCATTTGCTCCAGCATGCCATATAGACAATGAGATATAATGACACTGCAGTGTTCTTTTCCTTGTCACTGATGTGTGTTCTTCCTTTACAATGTTTAAGTGGAAACCTTTAGAAAGTTTCAAGGCACATACACTAACTGGACTTGAATGGAGGAATGCAGTCAAAGTTAATAAAATAAGTACAATTTTTGTAACAGATCTTCTGTTGTGTCTTGTTGCAGCCAATCATATTCATACATTTAGGTTGCATGGTAAGCTCCATAGTGTGCAATAATATCTATAAACCTGCCTTTCTGGCAATTTTGGGAATGCCAATTTACCTAATCTGTCTTTGGTCTGTGGTAGGAAACCGAGGTAACCGGAGGAAACCCACCAAGGACAGGGAGAACATGCAAACTCCATGCATGCATACAACGATTTCTTTAAAAAAAAAAAATTGTATTGTAATTTATTTTATTTACATGCTCTGGTAGTTATGTGACGACATYGTGTGTGGTAATGTGAAATGCCAGTGTAACAAAAAACACTTTATGTGACTTAATAACCTATTAACTAGTAACCTATTAACTAATAATAATGAACTAATCATTAATGGTTAAGCATTAAATGTCAAATGTGTCAAATGACAAACACTTTTTTCTAGGGAACATTGTAAAACATTACAAGTTTACAATGTTGTGCTCTTGTCCTCATCACTGTTGTTTGAATTTGTCTTTGTATCTATATATAACAAAGTATATATGTATCTATGTTTTTACATACCTATCTACCTACCTACCTACTGTACCTAGTGTACCTACCCATACACACCCATACAGCCATACATCCATACATGCATCTGATTTATGCATGTTGTTTACCTGGGAAAAAAATRGAAAGAAACTTTCTGCAGYTTGCAGCAACCTTTGTTATGTGATATGTTTAAGAATCTGTGTGAACGATATAAATACTGTCTACAGCAAACTTCGAACTTTTACATTATGCACATTGGTAAAGCAACATGCTAACAGTGTGTATGTTGTTCCCTTTCAAAAGCTACACTCGAAGCTGCATGAAAACACTATGGGAACATCTCTTTGTTCAGCCGGTTGTGAAGCCTGTGTGTATCAAACACGCCATATTTTGGCTTATATAACCTCGGTCAGGTGACGGCATCTGATGAGGTGCACCTGCAGGTTATAAATAGGAGTGAAATGGAAACATCCTCAGGATTTTTAGTCTTCAAGGACCGCATTGTGTTTGCGTTTGTGTTTGCAAGCGAATATAYAAACGAAAGAAAAAAGTGTTAACTCACCGATATGGCAGAGTTTACTAAGAGATGCGTGCCTCYATGTGATAGATCTCTTTCGGCGGGCGATCTCCACGATTTTGAGTGTCTGGGGGAAATGCATKCTCTCCTTGGGCTTCAGGGAGAGTGTGACCACTGGGATCTCCTCCCTATTAAGGTGCTTCGCGCAAGATTTCATGGTGTTCACATGCCGATCTGGCAGACGCGCATGAAACGGAATTCCCCTTTCTCTCGCGCACTCCCCGGATCAGGAAGTTTTAGCAAACACTTCTCAAGCGCGCTCCGGCACGTCTTGTGAATGGGCAGAAGAGACTTCCTCTCTTGCTCCAGGAGCAAAAAAAAAAAATCCCCCAAGCGCACAAAGTTAGTTTCTGTCATGTGGCCAGGGGAGGGGCCTCAATGATGGTCCCTCCCCTTCTTCGGCGACCTCCATGACGAGTTAACTCTTTCATGGAATAAGCCCTATACATCCCCTGTTTTTGCTATTAACACTGATTCATTCGAATGTCRTTGATGCGAAAGCGCGGGGTTATATGATGATCCCCCAGATTGAAAAGACACTTGCGGGCTATCTCTCTCCTGGGAGCTCATCCTATATGAAAAAGCCCACACTCCTCACCAAGCCATGTAGACCAACAACTTCATTGGTGGGGAAAGCTTTTCTGATGCCCCCATCTCGCCTTGTGGCCTCTTTGGCGACGCCATAAACACCGCCGCCACTAGGTTTCGGGAGGCAAAGCTCTATGAGCAGGCCTTGTGAGGCTTCTCCCCTGCCTTGATCTGGTCCAGATCTGGTCCCCATGACGTGTGATGGGCTGAAGAAGAGTGTGGCGAGCCGGGTACCCCTTCGTAGAGACTGGGGAGGGATTCGCCGCGCTTCGCTATCTGCTTCAAAAAGACCGGACCTGAGGAGCATCATCTCCGCCACGGGAAGTCCTGAGGCGAACGTGCCCATGACCACAGGGGTGTCTCCCCCCGGGGAGGGGCGTCTGAAAATTCCATTAAGGGATAAAGACTCCTCTGGAGGTCCAGGGAGCAGCGGTCTCCAGCGTAATGTTAGGTGCTCGGTTCCTTCCTGCCATGTTTCAGGATGCCGGACACCAAATGATGGCTCTATTTCTGGCCCTGAAATACTTCCTCCAGCAGTTGAGAGGCTACCATGTCCTAGTGCGGGTGGCCAACACTTCGGTAGTCTTGTACATAAATCGCCAGGGTGCGCACATGCTACACAACCTGGGGGTCCAGACACTTGCAGAGCGGTGGCGTTGGTATTCTCGTTCCCATAGCATTTCACACAGCATCGAGTGTAGCTTTTGAAAGGGAACGTCTCGGGTTACTTTGCTGTTCCCTGAAAAAGCGTGAACGAGATGCTGCAATYCAATGCCGCACTGCTGGCGTGGCTGGACATCCTTTCAGGCAAAAATTGACTTGAGGATGTTTCCGGTTCATTCCTATTTATAACCTGCAGATGCACCTCATCAGATGACGTCACCTGACTGAGGTTATATAAGCCAAAATTTGGCGTGTTTGATACACATATGCTTCACAACCGGCTGAAAAAAGAGATGTTCCCATAGCGTTTTCACGCAGCATCTCATTCCCGTTTTTTTCAGGGAACAGAGTTACAGCAACCCGAGATGTTTCTTTCAGGAGAAATAAACTCACAGATGACAACAATGTAATATTGTTCTTCKTTTCATTTCAGTACTGTACAGTATATTTTGTATAACCATCCATCTAGGGACCATGGAGGCCAATGGTTMCCATTTTATTTTTATTCCCATTTGATAGGACCTCCTGTCAACATTCATACCTGCATTTACACACTATGGGCAATTTTGGGAATGCCAATTACCCTAATCTGCATGTCTTTAAACTGTGGTAGGAAACACAACAAGGACGAAGAGAACATGCAAACTCAATGCACACATACAACACTCCCATGCAACACCCCCATGCACACACACTCACACACACACACAACACAATAAAAAATATATACATTTTTCATTGAAATTTATTTTATTTACATAGTGACAACATAGTRTAAAAAAATCTAGGTCATACAATTCTAGGGAACATTGTAAATGTCCCCTAGAAKAACTAACTTTTCTTTTCATAGGAGTTTATTAAAGTACAGTATGTGGTAAAAACTAATCTTTATGTAATCTTTTATCATGAACAATTCCTAATAGAGTGCTACATGGGACAAACTGTAGAACACTTAATTATTCTTCACTGTTTTCTTTCAAGTACAGTGAAATTCTTTACCAGATTTTTTACCGTGCAATTATTTTTATTCTAAACAATATTCTGAAAARCACAGATCTTTTTAATATAATTCATTTTACATTTCTCAGTAGAGTACTGATGCGGTTATTTCGACCTTTAAATAAATAGCACATTTTTAATACATTTTCAATAAAACTAGTAGAGGAGAAAGTGCACTTCTTTTCAGAACCTTGTTGTTTCCTGAATATAAAATATTGCTTCTATTTCAGATGGTGTGCATTTGGAGAGACATCGAATGTAGAATAACCTTGCTGCCCAACTGCAGAAACTAAGCTGACAGACTGATGTTGGCATAGCAACAGGCGACTGAAGACATCCTGCTTCCATTGTTCCATTAGCTGGACTGTTTTTTTTTTGACAGAAAGAAACCATTTTGACATGACATTGTCTATAATGATAGTGAATGACTTATTTTAGACAAAAGTGCTTTGTTTTAGTCAGAATTGAACTGATTCCTTTTGCTATGTGCTTCACTTGTCCACAGTGAAGTTACTTAACATCCAGATAGAAAACTTCTTTAAAGCTTTCAGAACATGCCATGAAAATACAGAAATGAGACTATGGTTTATTGTTTGCACAGGATTTTTTAAGACAAGGGTCAATTTYCCTTTCTTGTGAGCATAATGCTTGAAAAATGTATACAACCTTTTCTCATTGGCACAGATATCAAAGCTTAACACACCACCAAATTTCCTACAGCAATGCCATAGAGAATTGGTATTAAAAATAAATAGTAAATGCACGGTGTAGTGGTTAGCACTGTGGCTGTGCATCTTTGAGCCCTGCTTTTGGGTCTGTGTATATGGAGTTTGCATGCTCTCATCGTGCTCAGTGGGGGTTTTCCAGGTAATCTGGTTTTCTCCCTGTAAGGTTTTATAATATATAAAATATATATTCCCATGTCTCTATGCTCATAAAACAACCCCCTCATTGTGCTTCCTGATTCCTTATTTGGTATAACTTCCTATAGCCCATATCCAGGTGAATACACATCCAAACAGCTTTTTGTCTGCTGGAGCTCTTTTGTGTAACTGGAAAATGCATACAGCATATCGGCAAAAAGTTTAAATATGCTYTTTTCGCTGACAATAAATATAGTTCTTCAGACACATCTGTTTGTCTCTCCCCCTATGGGTTGTGTTTGTCTCTAACTACACTCTAATCACACCACACACCGCACGATGTTCCCTCCAATTCTCCAGCACTGCTTGGCTGGTCCCACCATGTCTCAGAGATCGAGGAAAACGTGCATCTAGACTCTTTTCTGTTCTGGCACCTAGGTGGTGGACTAGACTCTAGATAGATACTGAGTATCTGGCAATCTTTAAACGACGACTTAAGACATATCTGTTTCTTCACTATTTCTGATTGTACTTAGTTAGGGTAGCGGTAGCTCAGTGGTTAAGGCAGTGGGCCATRGTCTAGGAGGYCCCACATTCAAACTCCACCTCTACCAAGTTTCCCTTGTTGGGCCTTATCCACTGATAGAAACTTAAGCACTTTTTTAAGTTGGCTACCAAATGTAGTAATGTAACGTACCCTGATTTAGGGCCCAGCCAGTAAGTGTATCGAGGTGCGGCAGACAAAASAAACAATGATTATTTTTTATTTATTCTTTTTCTTTTAAAACTATTGGTTTTAAAAATCTTAATTTTAATAACAATAAATAATAACGATCAGCAAAAAAACATGTAAATGATATACTGTGTGGTATAGAGAATAAGTGAAAGCAAAAGCATAAAATGACCTTTAAAGATTTTAAAATGTATATTCTTGTTTTGATCTAAAATTGTCATGTTTTTTTTTTTCCAGGTTTGTGCCCTGCTTTCTAATCTGGTAACAACAACCATAACACACTTCCATTTTGACACTGGGTATGATAAGCTCTCTCTCTCTCTCTCTCTCTCTCTCCTATATTTATATGTACAGTATAGTATACAGCAAAACTCCTGCTCATATATACTGTATATATCAGTTGTCAGATATGGGATTTAATAAAAGCACACCACTTAAAGTGGAGCTCCTTTATCAACGTCAGTGTTCATTTTTTCACATTTCAAATGYATAGTCTTGAAGCTTTTTACGTACAGGACTTAACACAATATTTCAGAGAGAGAGGAAGATTTTAACGTTCTGATAAAATAATAAATTTATGCAAAAAATAAATGAAAAATAAAAATGTAAAAGATTYGGCAAAAACTACAATAATAGGATCTTACAGTCCATGATTAATGCCTCATATTAATTATGATTAGATTACTCATTCATTCATCTTCTATACTGCTTATCCTGTACAGGGTCACGCAAGCCTAGACTATCCCAGCAGACTTGGCACAAGGCGGGGTATACACTGGACACAGAGTGCCAATCCATTGCAGGACAAACACACACACACACACTACAGGCAATTTGAGAGCACCAATTAGCTTAATCTGAATGTATTTGGAACATGGGAGTAAAGTGTAAACTCTATACCCAGAGACCCGAGGC